>DWLR01000011.1:0-84906 GCA_018246295.1 Papilio alexanor hazarajatica | reverse complement strand
CAGTCACTCCATGGAGCGTCCGCCGAAGCGATCTAAGAGCTCGACGGCCTCCCAATCCGGTGATAATAATATAGTAACGGCCCGAGCCGAGGTTTCCGAGGGAGCCCTCGAGCTTAGTTACTCTTAACGAGGCTTAGGATAGGCGCCTTCATCGCTCTGCCACCTCAAGCCCGGCGTAACTGTAAATGCCTCCTCAAGGCGAACAGTGGTTAATCAGTCATATAACGTTAAATGTTAAAAAAAATATCTCAGTGCTCTTGACCAGTACGATTATTCAGAGCGACAAAATAGCTGCTTCCACCTGGTGGGATAGTACATACATACTCGATACTTACACGTATTAAGTGAAACCTAGTATCAAAACCTGTTAAAGTATAAACGTCCCACCTCTAGTTGGGAGACTACAATAAAAGTTAGGCGATAAAACTACTTGCTTCCACCTGGTGGGACTGGTTATTTATATGCCTAGTAGCTAGAAGTGTTAAATCTACAGTATATAAATAGATTGTGTCTCATCTATTACGCCATCCGTTACATAGTTTAATTAAAAGTTTTTTTTTATTCCCAAAATGAAAAATAAAACCAACAAATAACTAGTACAGAAGTGATGATTCTCTATTGATTCTTTTCATATGATGTTACTATTTAACGAATATATCTTTTTTCACTCGTATCAGAAATTCTAGAGTGCAATAAAGATTATTTATTATATGTTATCTTATTTTCAAAGACATAGACGAGGATGAAAAGGCGATAGAGCTTGTTTAATAAACTCCGATATTAAATATTACTGAACATACACCGATGATCCTAAGTATCGGATAGTAAGAATTGTGCAAGGCACTTCACATCGATGACTTCCCTGGCCATTACTTGACTGTTGAGAGTGTTCTGTCATGTGTTAAGACACCTGTTAAATGATAATTTCTCACCATTAGCCGTTCGACAAGTGCTACATCGGCGCGACGGCGGAGCTGGATGAGGAGCGAGTGTTCTGCGGCCAGATGGCGGCCATCTACCTGTTCGGCGAGGCGCTCACCACGCACCAGATCTGCGCCATGCACCGCCTCGGACCCGGATATAAGGTACATAGATAAATACTATGAAATTGTAACAAATATTATAACACGGTAAAGTTTTAACCTACCTGTTGTGGCACAAAATGAAAAAATGACCTAATCAGTAATAATTTATTGAAAAATTTACTATACAATAGATTTTTATGTTACAATAGATTGATGTGGGCTGCCATCTTTAAAGAAATCTTAAAATTGTTTTTGTCACTAAAGAGTATGTGTGACTATTATGTATTTGTAATAATGTATCAATATATTTGTTTTCTTGCTTACCTCGGGACAACAGAGTCAATTCCGTTTCGACAACGAATGCAACATCAGTTTGCCGGAAAACCACAAAAGGGTGAGCGAGACGGCCGCGCCCAAGCTTGAGTACGCTGAACCTCCGCCCGATCCCGAAAACAATCCCAATCCCGAAATTAGTCCAGAACCCAATATTCCCGACGCTTCCGAAGATACCAGGGGAGCAGGAAAAGAAGATAGTGTAGTAGTAAAGGAAGACTCGACGCCTAGAGGAAGGAGGCTGGCGGACGAAGCGCGCGAAGTGGCCGCTGCGCATGCGACCCTGCTCGTAGATATTGAAGCATGCAAGCGTGTAAGCATGACGCGCCGCTTGCTATACCATACTTTGTGTTCATTATGCTTTCTTTGTAGCCTCTCCGGCTAATTAACGGATACTTGAGACTTTGGCAATTCGACCTTGAATTAGGTAAGACATTTTAACGACAATTAAATCGTAAACAATGTAAGATCACCTAATACGATACGACGATCCTATAAACACAATTATAGAAATGGAAGACAAAAAAGTTTTCTCTTTTACGTGTTCCATAAATGGTCTACCCATTTATGTAACACGTAAAAGAGAAAATAGATGTCGAATCATGTCGAGAAGTCTGAAAGAGATTGCTCCATGGATACTAAAGTGCTCTTAAATATGTGATGAGTTAATTGGTATAGGTCTCAAGTAATCAGTTAGTTAGCCTAGCACGGCGATTGTGTTTGTGGCACACATATATTACATCCAATGGTGTTGTCATGTCCTGACAGGGTCAGTTCCGTTTTGCTTCCGAGTCCAGAGTTCCATTACCGACCACAGAGGTACGTGTAGATAAATACGGGGACCTCATACACGACCCAACGCAGAATATACACGATGTAAGATATAAAAAGTATTATTTCTAATCACGGTGATGATGGAATATTGGGATAACTAAAACCTAATACTGGGTGTTTTAACGGGGGTCAACTTTTTATAGGGATAAAATTTTACGCATGAGTATCATTAACATTTTTTTTTAAATTTTAACAGATATCATGTAACCACTACCATAATACTGTAACCACTGGAATGTCGAAATTACTTTAGGTAATCCTAACACAGGGTGTTTAACGGGACTTTACTTTGTAAACGAGTTTTATTTACTAAGTAAAATAAGTTAATATCAATTTAACTTGCATAACCATTTCTGATATGTCTACTTGAAAGTTGCATAACATTAAAATAAAGTGTAGACTACAAGTTTTACTTGAACTAAAAATTAATCAATAGTGATGTTTAGATAAACGAGAATAGTCTGGGGACAGTTTCAGGGATCGCTTCGTTTAAAGTTGTAACGAGGAGGTGTGGTTGCAGTTAAATTAATGATCTAGGATCATTGAATTAACTTGTTAGAGTTAGTTTAACGCTGTTAGATTACTGGAAGCTCCAACCGAACTGTATTAGTTTAGGGCAGATATTACTTGACTGCTTAACATCTTTTATGCGTGTTTCAGAAATCAGTAAAATTAATCCCTTTAAATCGTAATTAAGAACACTAGTAAAAGAGTAAACTTGAATGAATTAATTAAATGAAGTAAGTTCAGTAAATTGATTAATCGATAAGCGTAAATACTGTATGTACTTAGAAAAATAGCAAAACTTTCTTTTACTATAGCAATATTTTTTTAGTAAAAAAGTTTCAAAAAGCAGTGGTTCGATTGAGATGACACTTTCGACTAATTCTCTTTTTCTCTTATTTCCCATAAAGTCATATGTAATTTATTAAATAAATAATGACGACATACGAGTACATACATCACCTATATCCAGTTAGTACGTACTGCACCGGATGTTATTAAAACTTTGTTCATTCAATTTCAAAAACAAATTAAGTCATATAAACAATGAACATTCCGAAGGGCTCCCCTTCTGCCATCTATGCGATCCTGGTATTTCGGTCTCATAAATATTAAATAGTACGCACGCATAATTTTGAATACTTTTGTGGGCAAAATATTTATTATTTTCATTTAGTCTATACTGTTCTATTTTAAGTACAGCTTCATTTTGTTATTTTTTGTCATAAAACCTTGTATTACAATAACCCTGCTTCTGTAAATCGGCCTGTCTGTAATACTAATTTCTCGTTAGAATTTCAAATTGTTTTCATAATATCGTCTTTAATGTTAATGTTTTATTGAATAAAAAGTTTGGCCAAGGCACGCGAAAAATGTCTCCGAAGTTCAAACAAAAGGCTTCAAAGTTATTACTCCCAGGGCCCGTAATGGCGGACGCGCTTTTCATAACCGAACGAATCCAAAGTTTTATTAAGGAAGTGAAAGAAATTTGTGATACCAAATTCCCCAGAGTCGCTCACCTAGTTTCGACAAATTGTTATCGACGTTGTGGTGACATGAATGGACAAACATCTTTTTTTAACCACAATAAGAACAACACTTGATAAGTTAGAAACGTCGCTTTTCTGTTACTTCTCATTCTTGAAATCTCCTTAAAATCCTTTATTTAAATCTTATTGAAATCTTTTATTCTTTAGATTTTGCTCGCAAAACATAATTATAATAAAAATAAAAGCCACCTACAAAATTTCAGTCTTCTGAAAAATGTTTAAAGAAAGAAATATAATGCCTTATAATCAAATTAAGTAGAATACGCACATTATATTTCATTTAACATTTTTAAAAGATATCCCAAAGCCTCCCCTTTACCCACAAGCCGTGTCCTCCTTCGCAACATCAAACTTGTTAAAAGCAGCGGAATTTTAATCGATTTCATTGTTTCCTTCTAGCGAACAATTCCAAAGTTAATTCTGAAGTTTATTATTTGTTGATAAAAATTTAGAAAACCGATCAAAATATTTTAACATTAATTTGCATCACATTAAATTCACCAATTACACACTAATTCTTACTGGGATTCGGCATAATGGTATCACATCTTAGAACAAACATCAACAAACAACCGTAATCCCTGCCCACCCCTCTGGGTTACGGGCGTGTTACGTTATGTGATCTTAGAAAAAAATGTGAATTATTTAAGGTTTTTTTTTCCATGGATAATTTGTTCGCAATAATTTCACTGTATATTAAATAGAATGCACTACAAAATCGCTTGAAATTATCCACTGACACTTTGTAATGATGTTGTTTAAAATTAATTAGTTTAGATTTTAAACAGTTAAAAATTTTCTTGATAAATTTGTCACTTTTATAATAGTCGTGTTAAAATAGTAATAAACTACATATATACATAATAATGCTTCATACCACCCTAGAAAATTTGTCTTTCCTTTAGTCATGTCGTATAAATATCAAAAAAGACAATGTTACTAATCATATACGTATTTCCAGTTACTTCACGGCATCGCATTTAAATTCAAATTCAAGTATTCAACAAATTTGTCGCCCTTTATGATGTGGTTTTTGCCGTATGAAATTGGTTTTTATGCGTAACTTTGAAAATGAGTTCAATTTTTCTCCTTAGAATTTCGAAGCAAAACTCGGACTAAAGCATAGGAGTCTTACTAACTTTATATAAACCAGAAAACATTTCGACAAACTTAAATACTTGTATCTTTTTGAAGCAAGTGTTACCAAATTTGACTTTCGTTTAATAAAATTTGATCGTAAACGTAACAAGCAGCTTATGACCCAATTTTAGACAGAAAGCAGAACTTAAAAGACGTATGCAACTTTTAAGAAACATTTCAAAATTTATTTCGTAAAAATCAAATTTTTCGTACTGGCTGCGGAGTGGTCTTTAGAAAAATAATGAGATAACAACTTTTTTTTCTGACAGAGATTTTATCAGACTCCATTCAGAAATAAAAAAAACACTTTTATATCTCTTTCGCTTGTATCTTTCTTAACATTGAATACTTTTCTGTCAGACCACGATATATTTTAGCATTTTTTTCTTTCTTTTAAAATGCTTTCTTGAAGTAAAAACTCTTAAATAGTACTTTATAAAAATGATATAAGAGCATTTTAAATTTAATCGTTTTCCATGTCCTAATTATTTTTCACTACATTGTATATAAATGAAATACTCGTTAATCTGTTTCGCGTCTGTTATTTGAATATGAGTATTTGATATTTGCTTTATCAAAAGGAATTTTGTCAGAGAAGTCGCTCGTAACTTAAGATTTCTCTCCGCCTCATCACACTGGGAGAATGCTCTTTCTTGCTCTGACAACTTAATACGACAAGTTGATGTGTTGGGAACGCTGAGTGTGGTTTGTAAAGTCTTTAGTCTACAATGTTGAGCTTATACAATACAGTATAATTAAATAAAGCTAATGTTTAAGCAACACCTTGAATGTTTAGAGTCTAAACTTCAGACTTATAGTAGGTTCAAATTCGTGGAGTATGATAAGTGACAGTAATAATTAAAGCACTGGGTTCAGCTCCGTTGAAATTGTCAAAAATATTCTTATTTACACAATTGGATACTATAATGTACAAAAACGAAAAATATATGACCACTACGTCACATATGTGAAGTAACAAAAGTCTTGACATCTTTAAAACCTACATATATGTGATTAGTCAGTGTTAACCGGGAATGCTATTTGTTTTTATCAAACTTATTTAATGAAACAAAACTTAGAACAAAATTTAGAAAAGAAAGAGCCTAAGAGAGAAATTTGATGAACTATGCCACAATTTAAATCTTAATAATTTAGAATTAAAGTTAGATTTCGGTCGCTCCGCTATACTATGTTGATATTACGAGTTGATATAATGTAACCATATTAGTAATGAAGTTTTTATACGAGAATATTGTACACATATTCTTGAGTCATTTCTTTAGACCTGGGTGTGATAAATTTCAAAGTAAGTATAAAACATTTAAGACACGTTTTAAGTATGGGACGCATTATCTACAAGCATCCACTGCTTATGCATTACAACACAAGCAGCGCTCTTCAGCAGTTAGCAATATATAAACGTGAAAGCTTTCTGCAACGCCTTAGCTTGCTGCACATCACATAATTTGTCTTGAAACATTTTTCGCAAAAGCGTTGTTTTATCGACTTGTATTTTCTCAATTCATAGTTAGGGCTAAGTTTAAGAATATACTATTATAATATTACGATGTAATAATATAGAGATTAAGGGTTATTATAAGTAGTAAGCTAATAAAAAAAAAAGCTAAGTAAAGCTTCTCTTGGTCGTAGAAAATGATCCGCGATTCAATTCAATTCTCTTTAACGTTTATTAATTTTTATGAGAAATAAAAGACAGTATTTTAAGTATTACTTGAACGTGTTACACGATCTTATTCCCTGGTAGATTGGTTTGTATTCGGAAGTAACGTTACACTCTAATCTCCGCCCGTATTGAAGTGTAGTCACGTGTACACTGAGATATCGCATATCCGCACGTATCCATCAGGAGGCGGGTAAGATGACACCGGCCGCGAAAATTACACTTACCCTAAAAGCTAATGTCGAAAGGATTAATGTCTTAATCAGGGCTGACTCTAGAAACAGATTAAATTAATATGCAAAATATGATCCTCTTAATTTAATGAACTAGCTGTGCCCTTCGATGTCACTCGCCGTGTTGTTTTATTTAAATGAAATCGTATTACCTACTTTTAAAGAATTAGACGAAATCGTTATAAACAATGTCTTTAATCACATTTTCCAGCACTAAGGGGATTTTTGGCACAACCTGATCTATATATAAGGCAACGTCTTGTAAACGTAACGCACCAAAATTGAATATCGAGCATTGATGGCGATAAACATATATCACTTAATGGTCCATGTGATATTAAATAGTCTAATTATTTTTCGTAGTAATTGGATTCAATAACCACTGTTGGACAATTGTAAGAGATATCCAGATATTTATGTTCTGCAATTTACATACTAAAACATTTTACATATATCAATTACTTACAGTCACTGACTAATCATGATAATTTTAACTCATATTTAGTATATAGTAGTGAAATTGTAGAAGTTTACGTTATTAGTGTGTCCGATTTTTTGCTAATACATTTAAAGTGTGACTTTTATGATGAGTGACACCCCTGGCGGCGTCTGGCGTGTTGTCGCTAATGGCTCACCGACACTCTCTTTTTATTATATACATATTTTAAACGTGATATGTTTTTTTATATAACTTTACTATTAATAAATTTGACAATATGATGAACTTCGTTTGACTTTTATATAAGACGAGACGAGATCAACGAGACTCAGATAAAATAGTGCGTACTGTCGGCCACATCGTCACATATCAGCTGAATCGATTGAGTTGATTTAGATGAGTAAGTCGTAACTTTTGACCTTTACTATCCCGTTATTATTTAAATTAATATTATTCTTGGATACTAACACGGTCGTTTTTTTTCACATCTTCAGTCTATAAATGGATATCATCGATGTATTCAATATGGTACTTGTATAAGTTGTCAAAGCGCTTTCTTACAATAAACATTTACAACCATTTGTTAACTATATAAATATTAGTTGTGCTTGTGCATGTTTAACTGTTTATGTTTGTGTGTTTTAATGTCTCCTAATTTATTAATATTTAATTCACTTATAATTTAAAAATCTAACTTATTTAAATTGTTAAAGTCCTTATAAATTATAAATAATTATTTTAAATAATATAAATAATAACAATATAAATGTATTACATATAATTGTTTTTAATAATTATTTTTGATGTTTGTACTTATGATATTACCGTTTAGTTTTTATTAATAATTTAAACTTCTTACATGTCCGTGGACACTTTTTTCGCTTTTCTTAGAAACTGTAACTTTGCCAACTCGTTACTCGCAACATAAAATTGAGCCTGTATGTCTCGCTTCACGTATCGACAGACGAGTGAGGTCAGTGTTGGTGCGCAGGTGCTGTACGACGGCAAGCTGTCTTCGGCTATCGTGTTCATGTACAACCCGGTGGCGACGGACGGCCAGCTGTGCCTGCAGTCCGCGCCCAAGGGCAACGTCTCGTACTTCGTGCACACGCCGCACGCCCTCATGCTGCAGGTCTCATATATATTATGTTATAGTCTCTTTTCTTGATTTTCCCCCACTTTAGATTAAAATAGATTGAACTTTAGATTAGACATTAGATTGAAACTGCATACTTATCAAGCACCGACGACAATAAATTTCTATAGCATTTTTCTGACCAGAGTCTTTAGGATCAGAATGAAATAGTTTTATTTTGAAGATTGAGAACAACGCCATCTAATTACAAGTTTCAATAAAAATGAAGAAAGTGAGCTTTGCGTGTTTTATTTTTTTAGTTATTGATTCTTATTTTTAATAAAAGTAGACAAAAAGTAAGTGGCTTACTAAATCTCACGTGCAAATATCAAGAGTTACAGATGCGTAGACAGCCATTTTAAAAGGCAGTAAGAAGGAAAAGGAAAGAGGAAATAGAAAAAAATAGGGCCTGCGATACCTCACCAATCAGAGAAACGCAGAAATGTAACGTCTACTTTACACCTGTTTTCTACCAGATCGACATACAACTGCAACTTCTACTGCTGGCTCTACCACCGTTTAACATTTCTAGTTGTTGTTTGCAGGAGGTAAAGGCGGTGGTGACGCACTCCATCCACAGCGCGCTGAACTCCATCGGCGGCGTGCAGGTCCTCTTCCCGCTGTTCGCGCAGCTCGACCTGCCGCACGACGCGCCCTCTAACGAGCCCAAGAGAGACCCCATGCTCTGGTGAGTGCGAATATGTCCTGTTTCAGTCAACGGGTATGCACTGGTAAACTTAGGTCCTAGAGGCGGATTGGGGACTAAAAAAAAACTAGAATAATAGTTATTAAGATCACTTTAAAATTTGTAAGTGAAAAATTCAGATTTTGGTAGGCCAATACTATAAAACACGATAAAGGATCGAGTCCCCTCATTCAATAGGTCTGACCACCTCTCTATTGTTCAGCCACAACCCCATTTCATGTTAAATGTCAAAAGATACGGCACTAATTTGGCTACCGCCTCATAATTGAATGGAAAAATAGTGTTGGCTTATTCCAATTGTAACACTTTAGTCGTGAGTTACGCTGAAACTTGCCTTCGAATTTGTGAACTAAATCACAACTACATCGAAGTTACATATAAACTCACAAATCTGAGACCAATTCATTAATATTCCGAATAACTTTGCCCGCATAGACCGGCTAAATGCACATTTGGTGTCGTTCACTAATCGTCCGTGGAAGTTGCCGGCCATCTCTAAACGGTCGGGTAATAGCTATGAACCAACTCCCGACAACTCCTAATTGCCTAGTCTCGCCCCTTGCTCAGAGCGGTCGGATTTATGAACAGCATTTTATGTGCGCGACAATAATTTATTCGCCAAGGGCCTTTTGTATTTTAACTTTTTTTCTTCGCTTACAATTCAATTTGTAGCCGCGGAAAAACATTTTTTGTCGAACGGAAAGGAAACATAGCTCGGTATAATTGCATGATTTATTATTCTTTTTGAACGCCCTCATAATGAAGCCCAAATTAATAATCTCCTTAACAACAACGTTTTCACAAAATCGTAAAATACTTAATAAAATTACCATCGGTGGAGTCGATCTACGCCAACATATGCCAATGCAGTATCATATGACAAAGTTAATATTTAATCTGTTATAATAACCCCAACGCCTTAGTTCACCCAATGCATTTGCCTAATGGAGCTTCAGTTATCTTCACTAGAAGGGTTGAAGCGGTGCGATAATATATTTGTTGAATATCTTGTCTCTTGATGTAACCCCTCCATTAGCCGTTTATGTCTATATTCGAGATTTCCGTATTTACTGTGCAACGATATAATATGTATAGTAGCTTACAGTAATATTTATTCATTTCAAGGATATTTTCACTAAACTAATTAATCTAAAACGGCTTAACTCACGTCTGATCATCCGGTGACGGCACCGACTAGTTCCGGACCCGCCAGGGGTTCATCTTCATTCAGTACTTTCATTGTTAACGCCTGCTTTAATTCAATAGCAATCGTATGGCGACGTCTTTGCTGTTTTTTTACCTAAGGCTTTTTGTTGGGTTTATTTATTGTTTTATATTTGTATGTTTATGTATGCGATAACGGAATGAAAATTAAAGAAATGCCTAATTTCTTTCTGTTATTAATATTGTCGATATATTTTGTTGGTAACATTTAATATGAAGATTAGTTTTTTTTATCCCTCATAATATCAGTGGATCCAGGGGAGGGAGAAAAATAAGGGAAATATCATAATTTAAATTCTTAAATTTTGATGCAAGCATTACACAACCTTGTTCTTGTTTAAACTTTATGGGCATTTTGTTTTTAGTTTTTGCCTTGTCAAGGGCTATTCTCCGAAGCGCCCCTTCCCATCATAATCTTGGATCCACAACTGGCTCATAAATAGTTTATTATTGAGATAAATCTCTTTCTCTGTACTCCTGACCGCTATGTGTGAATTTCGTGATGACGGCTTATGTTTGTTCCAGCTCCAAACTGCTGGGTTTCGTGTGCTCGCTGGTGGAGTCGTGCGGCACGGTGCAGCAGCACATGCTGCAGTGCCGCGGCTTCCTGGTGGTGTCGCACATGCTGCAGCGCTGCGCACGCGACCACCTCACTGCAGACACGCTGGCGTCCTTCTTGCACCTCACTAAACATCTGGTGACTTGCTGCTCGCCTAATTCCGATCTGCTGCTCAAACAGGTGGGGAAATATGTGATGTTTCTTTTGTCTTTGCCATTTTTCTCCATTTCTTTTATATACTTTTTGACTTTCGATTTTTACTGGATTATCGAATACTTCAAAATTCTCGCTCCAAATAGCCAACTCTACCAAGTACCAGGACCTCATAGAATATCTGTATCCATAAGATGTAAAGTGATTGCCGAGTCGGGAAACCCATACCCTTCGTCTTTCCTTATTACAAATCTTCCTTAATATTTTGTATTATTCCCTTCTTCACTTGTGTAATCACATTCTTTACCTCTCTTTTCTATACACCCGTCTCCAAAACGGTTAGAGGTGATCACCTAATATTATTTGAAACGATTGATCGTTTATTGCATAACGGTTCTTACGTGACAATTCAATTTTGATACAGCAATGGACATCGAGTAGCTCTATAATTAACTTTTTATTGAATTGTATATTAAAAAAGTAAGTACTAGCTATATGTATGTGAGGTGAATATAATTAATAAAGGAAAAATGAGGCACTGCTTTGGGTTGCTGTAGTCACGCTTTACTTCTGTATATTACCATCACGTTTGTTTATTAATTCACAAACAATTGGTGTTTTTACATAATTTTATTTTCTGACCTGAAATATATTTGACACACTTCAAAACTGTTTGTTGTTTAGATTAATTTACAAAGACCGCTCTTCTGAAACTTTAAATGAAAATATTACATATATTGTAAATATATATTATAATCTATGTAAATAATAATAAATGATAAATAAAAATGCTTCTTTAGTTGACATCGGGAAAAGTTTCAGTCAAAAGTGAATGAAAGCAAACCACGCACAAACCTCTAAACTTCCAATTTTTTAGTTTTGCCTCGATGGTTGTTAGCGCATGCTTCTCTTGCTTTTTCACCCCCCTTTCTCCCCACTTTTTACACAACTAAAAACTTGCACAATCAAGTTGAAAAATATATTTCGTTTGATTTTCTACACATGCCTAATTTGAACAAATGTACCCAAAAAAATATGAAAATTTTTGAACAGTAATTTCGACTTCAATATTCATTTATTTTTCAATTGCCTTTGCAGATTAAAGCTTCCTTTGTTTTCATTATTAATTTAAAATATTAGTTTCTATGGCATAGATTTCAAGTTTCCCAGAGGAGTTTTCCTTCGAAATCAAAGGTTTGTTAAGCACAATGGGAAATGGCTTTATAAAATGAATCACGGCTTTGTATTTGGGGCTTTCAAAAAAAAAACAGTGTCATAAGTAAAAATCATTAGAAATATAGTTTTTTATGTGTTGTACCTAACAAAGTTTTGTGTACTTTAGTACAGAAAGTAAAAAAATATAATGAATAGTTTATGCTGCTTTTGTAAAAATTACAAAATTACTTTCACATATATTGAAACCAAGGACACAAGTAATTATTAACAAATATGTCGAAACATATTTTTTTTTTCATCAATATTTACACATACACATTTTGTCCTAATTAACTTTACACTTTTATATAGATTTTTCTTAAACAAAAGCAAGAGAGCGCTACGCTAATGACCATCGGACAGTTAAAAGTCTATGCTAACTTAGTCTTTCTGTCAATCGTTCGTGACGTGGCAGCTGCTGGACCACGTGCTGTTCAACCCTGGGCTGTGGATCCACACGCCGGCGGCCGTGCAGGCCAGGCTCTACTGCTACCTCGCCACCGACTTCCTCGCCGACGCACATATCTACGGGAGCGTCAGGAGAGTCAGCACAGTCCTGCAGACCGTTCACACGCTGAAGTACTACTACTGGGTCATCAATCCACGCGCCAAGAGTGGGATTACCCCCAAAGGATTGGGTAAGTAGTGTTAAATCAGTTTAGGTTAGGATCGGTCTTGCAAATATAAAATTGTTTCAGAAAAATCTTAAACGTAGATTGCAACAACTAAATTTAATTTTAAAAATTACATTATAAATGTTAACAGACTTCTTTTATGATAGCTGCTTATTTACTACAATATTTTATTGTATATTTCCTTCTCATAAAATAATTTATTACAATTTACCGACTCGTTGAATTACGCCGAAAACGTTTCAACTTCAAATACAATTTAAGTTAATAACGTGACGTCATCAAGTAAAGGAATCAGAGCCAAGTATATAAATGACCGGCGCTACTCCCGGAAACAATTCATCTACCCTAATATGAAGACATTATAACGGGGCGCAGCGGGTGGGGGGACTAAATCGCAACAAATTTGTCCCTGTCGGAGTGACTCTCGCAAGCTCGTTTACTAAAGCTTTATCACTTTTATTTGACGAACATTTATCTACAGAACATCTCTATTCGACTCTAAAATATTGCAACTCCGCTTCTACACTTTGTTTTGATTATCTGCTAGCGATAAGAATGTTAAATGGTGATTTTACTTGAAAGTGGCGAATGCATGTGGATCGGACTTGAAATCAAAAAGTGAAGTTTCTATATCAGTCGGTGTTTATTGTACTTGTATTTAATCACAACTTGACTTAAAATTCTAATTGCATTCATTACCATCATACCAATTAGGTTAAAAGACGTTTGTCTTTTTTTATCGTGATATCAAATAGTCTATTAATAATACAGTTGTGACTGTCAAAATTTACCTGTGCAAAATTCTTGAAATCCTTGTTAAACGGCAAACAGCCAAGATGCAATATTATTGTTCATTTTTGTGCCTGTCACAAAATTAACTCAGCAACTAAGCACAGGCGCCAACATTGACTCTAACCTTCTTAAAAGACATTGTTCCACTTTTTGGAAATATGCTGTTAATGCTGTAATATAGTACAGTATTAGCATTAATGATACAGTAGTATCATTAATGCTAATGATACATGACGTTGCACGCTGAATATGCATCCAGCATGGGCTAAGCATTTCCCCTTCCCCCAGTTATTAAAATTCTACTGTGACAAAAAAAATAAACTTGATAATTTGAAAAATTTATATATAAAAATATAACCACATTATACGACATTATTCTGATTTAAACTAAATAAAGTGTTGTCCATTTATGTGTTGGAGTGTCAAGAAATCATAATCCTGGATTCGCTACTGTGTCCTTCTAAATGTTCTTTTACTCGTGTTTCAGAAGGTCCTCGTCCCGCGCACAAGGATATCCTGACCATCCGCGCCTACATCTTGCTGTTCCTCAAGCAGCTCATCATGATCGGCAATGGCGTCAAGGAGGACGAGCTACAGTCCATCCTGAACTACCTCACCACGATGCACGAGGTATGCTCGTCATTCCACCATCAAGGATTCAAGGGTTCAAGCAGCTAGGTGGATAGGATACTATCGGAAAAATCATGTGTAAAAAATTTAGAATATCCCGATAATTCAGCTATTATTTTTTGAAATTTTCTTATTTTTTCTAATTTATTCTTTCCCTAAAAACGTTATACAAAGTATTAGAAAAATTAAAAAAAAAAAGATGAATGGTATCGATAAAGTCGTTCTCAAGTTATAGCGTGGCCAAGGAAAATGAGGATTCATTTTTACATGTTATAGATATCTAATGCTAAAGCAAACTGCATTAGTTTTTAAAAATTATTTTCTTGTTTATTTCAGGATGAGAATCTTCACGACGTCCTGCAGATGTTGATCTCGCTGATGTCCGAACATCCCAGCTCTATGGTGCCCGCTTTCGACGCTAAGGTTGGGAATGTTGCTTATTAATAGTATATAATTCTATGAATGTGATATTGGACGTTAATAATTTGTATGTTACAGGGCGGAGTGAGGACCATATTCAAGCTGTTGGCCGCAGATAGTCAGCTGATCAGGCTTCAAGCGCTCAAACTCCTTGGTTTCTTCTTGAGCCGAAGCACACATAAGTATGTATTATTGTTACTGACCGGTTGGCGCAGTGGCAATACACTTGCCTCTCGCGCCGCAGGTCGTGGGTTCGATTCCCACATAAGACAAACATTTGTGTGCATGAACATGTCTGTTTGTCTTGAGTCTGGATGTAAAGACCACTGGAGGACGGGCAGAAGCGTCCTTTTCTGTGGATCGCCAACCCGCCTGCCAAGCGTGGCAATGATGCGATCAATGGGAGCCCTATGTCCAGCAGTGGACGATTATAGGCTGAAGTGATTTTTACTTATTGTGTTTCTAATATCTCAGTTGATTTTTACTAAACTAATGTGATATCAAATAAAAGCGACAAAGGCGAAATTTGGTATTTAAACACCACAACAAATAGCAAGTGTATTACGAAAGAAGGAAATGAAAAGAAAAGCCTTTGACAATTGTAAATAACATTATAAAATAATTAAATATAAATTTAAAATATTTAATAATAATTAAACAAATAAATGAAACCATACAAATAACCTTAAGAAAGATCTTTGCAAAATATAAATCATAAAAACATAATTTTATCAATTTAAAAATGCAATATATTTTGGTCCAAAAGGAGATTTGGCCGTGTTAAAAAATTAATTAAACATTATAAAAACATTTAATTTACACAAATAAATAACATACAAAAACATTAACAATGATTTGGAAACAGTATAAAATTATGCCAAGTAAAAATAATGTGATATAAGGTTGACGTAGGGACTATTACGGGAACACTCTAGAATTTTGGATTATCTTAGAGTTATGTCTATTATCCTGACATATATGAGTCGGGAGGTCGAGACGACAACCGACAACCGAATGAAGTCGGACGTCAATAGAACGATACCGACTGATATCGAAGCAGTCCAAAGTTAAGTTTATAAATGAGGTTGAAGGCATTTTATATAAAATGAATAATTATTTATTGGACTGATGTTGGTGATGGTTACACAATCATTTATCAAACGCAGCAGTAGAACCTTTATATCACGATATCCCGTGTTGTCACAACATATTCTCAGTTTGTGTCGTCGTGTTTTATCAGGCGCAAGTACGACGTGATGTCCCCTCACAATCTGTACACGTTGCTGGCGACGCGCCTGAGCACTGTCGGCGCTGGGGGCATGATAGGCACCATAGCTGGCACCGCCGTGGGCTCCGCGGGCCCGAGCGGAGGCCTCTCGCTGCCCGTGTACAACGCGCTCTACGAGCTGCTGACGGAGCACGTGGCGCAGCAGATCCTGTACACCAGCCACCCCGAGCCGCAGCCGCACTTCCGACTGGAGAACCCGAGTGAGATACATTCGCATTGTGCCTCTGTCCGACTCACGTATATATACCATGCGTATATCTCGCTTTTACTACTTTCGAAATTCAATGAGAATTGAAACATTAATTCAATATTTTCAAAACTTTGACCGTCACAAACTAACGTATTAGCGTATATTCACGTATTATAAACTACGTCAAATGAACTGAAAACGTAAAATGAACTTTCAAACTTTACATAATTTTTACATAATTTTTATTTACGGTTGAGATATTGCTTATTCACGCTGCACATTCGGTCCTTCAATTTTCAACGTATCAAAAAATCTCTTAATGTATTTTATGAATCATTTACTAGCCATTTCATTATGCTTTTGTCATTATTATTATTACATCTCATTTTTCTATTTGATCTAATATAATTCAGTACAAAGTATTCTTTGATTTTATTGATTACTGAAATACCTAAGATTACTGTAGCCATTGATTGAAATAAATAATTATGACAATTTAAATTGCAGTGATACTGAAAGTGGTAGCGACATTGATAAGACAGTCCAAGCAGACGGAACAACTGCTGGAAGTTAAGAAGTTATTCCTCTCCGACATGACGTTGCTCTGCAGCAATAACCGAGAGAACAGAAGGACAGTCCTGCAGATGTCAGTGTGGCAGGAGTGGCTGGTCGCCATGGCGTACATCCACCCGAAGAACGCGGAAGAGCAGAAGATATCCGACATGGTCTACTCGCTGTTCAGGATGCTCCTGCACCACGCCATCAAACACGAGTACGGAGGCTGGAGAGTCTGGGTCGATACCCTCGCGATAGTACACTCAAAGGTTTGGATTATTTGTTCTGTCTTTTCAAAATATGCTTGTACTAAATTGTAATAATTGCGAAAGTGAATAAGATAATACAGTGATAAAATGATTATCGCAGTCTCACATCGAAAGTTTGAAACGCTCGTGGACGCTTGGACGCATCGTCCGAATGTCCAGGAAATGAACATTCGAGGGCCACTAGAATATTCGAGAAAATTTCGTATTAGTTATAAAAAGCGCTTGCAGGAGCGAGCGAGCGGTTCGGTTCAGAATATCAAGGCGATAACATTAGCGTTAATGTACATCGTGTTTTTTATTTTATTCAACCAAATTTACTATTTTCTATTTATTTTACAGTTAGGTTACTTGGTGCCATTAAACATTGTCTCTTTATCTTAGCTCGGCACAATTCACTTATTAATATGTAATTAAAACTACAATTAACTCCACTTCAGCTTATGATCGTCCACTGCTAGACAAAGGCCTCCCCCATTGATCACATCATTGAAGGTAAATGTGCCGTAATCACCACGCCTGGTAGGCGAGTTGGTGATTGCAGTATGTTACACCGTACTAAGAAAATTACGCTGTTACCCGTCCTCCGGTGGTCTTTACGTCCAGACTCAAGACAAACAGACATGTTCATGCACGCAAATATTTGTCCTTGGTGGGAATCGAACCCACGACCTGCAGCATGAAAGACGATGCCATACCAACGCGTCAACCAGTCCGTCACAATTACAATTAACTGCATAGAACAAACAGATATACAGGTATTAATTACAGAAGGTATTTCAATATGTTAAGAATAGATAAATGTACTGTTAGATGTTTACACTTACATTTTTTTTGTTCAGTGTAAGAGGAGTCGTTTGTTCTTGTACTCAAACGCATTGTTAGCATGCGGACACAGATTAATATTTATTATAATTTAACCTTAACAATTTTATTTTATTTCATCAAACTGGTAAAAGTTGTAATTTAAAAAAAAACTCGTAAATTGCCAACGCCATTTCTGTTTGAAAAGCGACCTCTATCACGCAACATCATCAATTGTTATCGTGTTATCAGTATTTCTAGGGAGGCTTACGTTGAAAATCATATAAACAAAAAGCGATGAAGAGATTTTACTACAAGTTTCTGTAGTCTTTTCATTGTTATGTTTGGACCATCTGAACCTTTTTGTTATATGATGTGGTATAATTGACTTAACAGATTTTTTTTTATTCAAATACTTTTTAATTTTCATAATTAAGATTCATTCGTATTCAGTGTATGTTAAAAAGTTGATTATAATTAGGAAATGTTTATTCTCCAGGTTTCATATGAAGAGTTCAAGCTCCAATTCGCTCAAATGTACGAACATTACGAGCAGCGACGCGCGGACAACATAACCGATCCGGCGGAGAGACAGCAGCGGCCGATTTCCACCATATCGGGCTGGGACAGACACACGGACGGGCCCGCCATGGCCCGCGTGGCGCCCGACACTGACGACAGCCTCGATAGCACGCCCGTCACAATAAAGAAGCAGAATGTCCTTAACCACGCAGCACAAACGGAAATCGGCAAAGGCCTATCCCTCAGAGAGGTCGAGGGCTGCAACTGCAGCAAACTTAAACCGAGTGACTGTAACCGGAGTGAGGAGCCGCGGACTACAGAAGTGTACAGTGACATGTGTAAAGTGCATAGTCCCATGAAACAGAGTGTAATTTCCGAAGCCAGCGGCGACGATGGTTGTGATAGTGTTAACAACGAAACCGAGCACGCGATCGACGAGGCCGACCAGCCCACCGATGATAAGCTACCCACCCCTGACAGCGAATTACTACAGTCTATTATTGAGAACAAACTATTAGAAAGCTCCGAATCCGGTATCGGAATAATCGACTCAGAGAAGACTGACAAACCTTTGAGCCGACAGGGCAGTCTCGATTACATTCCGGTCAGAGACGTGGGAGATAACCTTACGAAAGATGACAACACGGATAAGAGTGAAGGCATACCTTCGAGCTTGTCGGTGAGCGAAGCTGCTAGTCCTGAAAAAATACCCGATATGAATATTATAAACGAGAGAGAATCAGAATTATCTGATCGGTCCGAGTTGTACTTGACTCCCAGCGAGGCCACCAGTCCCAGAAGGACACAAGATAAGACTGAAATAAACATTACTGATGAAATAACAAGCGATGACCCCAAACATATCGCCATTAACATTGTTAACGATGTATTATCTATTGCTCTAGAAACTGTCAAACTGAAGGCGGACGACGATACAGATTCCGGAGCCATATCTGGGGGACAACACTCCGAAGGAAATACACCTAATGGTCGAGATGACTTCGAACAAGACATGGAAGAAATGATCGATCAGGCACAAACTATCGAAACAATCGCCAACGAACTCGTCATGGATTTAATTTCAACAGTTGTTGCTAAAAGTGAAGCTCAAGAAAAAACGATGATCAAAGAAAATGACAGCCCTCGAACAGTCACATCTCCTGAACCTTCAGAAGAAGGAAATGTTTTACCTCTCGATGGAGAATACATAGTCAATCCTGATAGTGACGGACCGTCGCAAGATATTTTGTCAAGTAAAATTGTCGAAGAAAATGCGAAAAATGAGAGCCATCGAGTAGAAACTGAGGAACACGAAGAGCATAAAACGCCAGAAATTCCCCCTATTTCGACAATTAGTGAGAATATATCGCTAGCCAACAAAAAAGAACAGGAGCACGAAGAAGAAAGGAGTCGTGAGAGCGAAAGAGAAAAGAGACGCGTCAGTTTACCGGGCGACAGCGAGATGAAACAGGACAGCAATAGAGGAGAAAATGTATCGCAAGGCACAAACACTTCTACTTCACCAAAAAGACCGCGTAGTGCGTCTACTAGCACACAAGTTGATTCAAATCATTTTGGTAAGGCCAATGTCTTTAGTATTATTATATTCTCTTACCTTGTTGAATCTGATGTACTTACATTTTTTTTTTTTTTCACTTCTTCTCGTCAAAAATAGAGAAGAAAAGTATAGGAAATGTTATGTTTATTTGTGTTAATCAGCATAAATGTGGTGCAAAATAATATTTAGATAGCCTTACCAGCAGTATTTATATTTCTTTGTTACTACAAGTGGGATTCAGGAACTGCTTCTATAATTGCTTCTATTATCCTGCTTAAACATAACACACGCTCGTAATTCAGAACGGTAGGCAGAGATAAACATAAAAATACCATAGATGAAAATTATGTTTAAAGTTTGGTTTGTATAATTTTTCAGAGTCGAGCCGGCCTACGAAATGCAATCGTCCGATGTTCTCCCCCGGGCCGACGCGGCCGCCCTTTCGCATCCCGGAGTTCCGCTGGTCCTACATCCACCAGCGCCTGCTGTCGGACGTGCTGTTCTCACTTGAAACTGATATACAGGTGAAATATGCATAAGCAAAGTCCGCGGTCGTATTTCCGTTCTTATACAGGTTTCGTACATTCGGCGCGCGGGAGCATTCAAACAGGGGAGAGCTATGATAAAATCAATAATCGTGCTATTATTATAAATCTACTTCATGTTTCTGATATTAGGAATTGCAGTGTAAATATAACAATAATAATCTATTACAATACAATTACAATAATAATTCTAATATAAACTATTATTTATTTCTGAATATTTTTAATTTTCTATCTTATATGTTTTTGTTTTTCTTCTTCCCAATTCCCTTCCCCATTTTTAATATGATATTCTTGGTTTTTTTTTCCAAATTTATAGTCGATTTGGTGTATCAACATAAATGTATTCTGTATTAATTGGGATTTCCATTCTGATGATTTTATATAATTTTCTATGGCTATAGCCTTAACCATCCAGCCATAACCAAAGCCTTCTGTTGAAAGCTTTACTCACATAATTAAGGGAATCTTAGAATAAATCACCGTCATATCTTCAGCACGTATTTTGTCACACAACACATTTCCTGTTGTTTGACATTTTGTTTTGTGTTTATACAAAATCACTAACCTAAAAACGTCTTGTCTAACACTTAATAAAATTAAAAACGTCCTGTCGTAAACTAATACTAAATCTAAAAACATCCTATCGTATACACTGATAATTGATAATTGTTAAGAGTAATAAAACACCCAATAACAAACAAAAACGACGGCCTAAATTACAAAACCTATGAGGAGAATGGCCGCCGACACATGTGGCAACTAATTGTAACAAAATGCGTTGTGTTGCTGCATTGCCAGTTTTTAATCTATTTACTTGAATTTTTATCGTGGTATACTTTAGCAACACGTACAGAAATGAACTAATTTGTGTGTGTGCAAGCAAAACTTATTATACGGCAGACAATGGACCCGAATTCAGACTATGCGGCTACAAATACAATAACTACATTGTTATGATACTTCTTTGAGAAGAAACAAGAAACTGTCGTTTGACGTAAATATCTAAATTGTTTATTTTTGATGGATCTTTTGATGGAGTTACAAAACTTAGGACAACTCCAGCCAGCGTTATTTTCAAATCAGTTCTGCTCGTGTTCAAACATAAAGTAAAAAAAGCTAACCTAACCTAACCTTGACTTACGCTCAGTCAAACAGTTTTTTTGTTATGTACAAAATATACGTGTATGTAATTTCATTTGGAAGTGTGACACTTCATATTTTTACTACCCCATGGCACAGATTTCTTATATTTGTGCAAATACTACACAGAGAAATTAAACTATAATCCGTAAAAGTAGTTTAATTTCAATAACCCATGGTAATCAAGCTTGCGTAACATTCCAGGTGTGGCGCAGTCACTCCACCAAGTCGGTGATAGACTTTGTGAACAGCAGCGAGAACGCGATCTTCGTGGTGAACACTGTGCACCTCATCAGCCAGCTCGCCGACAACCTGATCATAGCCTGCGGAGGGCTGCTGCCCTTGCTGGCCTCCGCTACGTCACCCAATGTAAGCGTTGTCATTACATTTCAATAGAAAAACGAATCAAAAAATTGTAATGCCTTGAAAAAATACAGAGAGATATATATTTGAAAGTTTAAAAAGACTATTGCAATGTTCGTTATGTTTGAAGATGTTTATAGACAGGCCTTTTGTTTAAAAGAATCGATTTGAATCTTTGTTCGTTTTGCGTACGGCATGAGATTGGAACGATTCCCCATAGTTAGAGTTTCCGATCGATACAGTTAAAAAAAAGAGGGAAAAGACGCTGATGCCTGCCAATCTATATCTAAATCAAAAATAAATACACAAATTAATTACTGAAAATGTCCCTTGCTTGTATATATTTCAATCTTCTTTTTTATGTGTATGCTCTAGAACGAACTGGACGTGATCGAACCGACGCAGGGCATGCCAGTGGAGGTGGCGGTGACCTTCCTGCAGCGACTGGTCAGCATGGCGGATGTGCTCATATTTGCCAGTGCACTCAACTTTGCTGAACTCGAAGCGGAGAAGAATATGTCCAGTGGTGGGATATTGCGGCAGTGCTTGAGGCTGGTAAGTGGGGATAAATACTAGCTAGTGTTTTCATAGAAATGGCGGGAGTTGATAGATATTGATTTATAGTTTAGAAAGCTGTTAAATTTTTGTAATTCATTTAAATTAGTATGACATATTCAGTCTCATTATTATAATAAACTTAATTTTTAAGTAAATGTCTTGTATACTTCATGTTCTATACTTTTTCGTTAATTTTCCTTTCGTGAAACATCAATATAACTATTTACTTGAATATATTTTGTTTCTATACTATATCTATCGTCTTGAATACTGCTTCTTAGGGAAAGGTTTCTTTAGACGAATCAAACGTTACTTCAATAGAACCGAATTGACTGACGGTCTGTAGAAGGTTTTTTTTTAAATGTTAGTTTCAAATTTCACTTTAAGTATTTTTTGTCTTTCTTTTAAATCAATAGCTTATGAAATTCTTTTAGTATCTAAGCATAAAAAATAGTCGTTGTTGTTATATCTCTTAACACCCATATAGACTAACGTACATGTGACGTATTACACGTTATGCGTGAAGCATTACACGCAATACGTTGCACAAAACACGTGTTGCACGGCCTATTACTTGTATTTCGCAGCGCATTACACATGATGTGCGGTGCATTACACGTAATGCGTGGCGCACTACACATGTTACGTAGAGTATTGTTTACTATTAGCGTAGTGGCGTGTATTCGTAGCTTGTAGCGTGTAGCGTGTGCGCAGGTGTGTACGTGCGCGGTCCGCAACTGCCTGGAGTGCAAGGAGCGCCAGCGCTGCGCCGCCGCACGGGCTTCTAGGGCTCCGGACTCGCCGGCACCGAAGGTAAGCCAACACTAGAACGTCGCTAAACAAGAAGATACTGTATGCTTCTATGGAAGTCTACAGATCAATCGAGTCATGGAAGAGCAAAAACAGCAGTAATAAATAAAATTAAACTGATGTTTTAGAAACATTTTTAAGATGTTTGGAGCTCTTAATACATTGTTATTTACAATACTTAAGCTGCTTATTCACGAACTAAACAACTCATGTGGAAAGTGTGGGCGACTTCCATTTGGACAAGTCTAATAATGGACTTTCTACATTGGTGGATTTTTGTATATTTTATATTTTTTAAATCCGTTTAGAAATGTATGATATATTTAACAATTTTTAACAGTAAACATAGTTATAGTTTATAGTTATAAATATTATAATATCATAGAGAATAGCTGTAGAATATCTATAATTTCGCATGCAAGTTTACGAAACTTCCGTGTCTTTTAGGTTTTGTTTAGCTAGTAAGTACTTTTTAAATCTACGTTATTCTCTGTGCTCCTAGTTACAAGACATTTGATCGTTACGCCAAACAAGGAGACTTATTAAAGATACCGCTGATCAATTTTAAAAGTAAAGCAAGAGAATATAAAGGGGATGGGGGAATTACTTCATGTAATTCCTGCGCACACTCTCCAAAATGTAACCTGTAAAACAACGAGAGGCTAGCCACTTTGTGTCTGTGCTCAAGACTGACTAAATTAAGGTATTGGTCACCGATCAGCCAATCCAATGCCGCGAGATTGGTATTTGGCTGCGCCTGCCCAGATATGGCAGCAATACTCCATACACGGTCGGATCAGTGCTTTATACAAATTCGAAAACTGTCCCGGTGTGAAGTATCGCCGTACCTTTGAAAGGATTCCAAGCTTCTTGACAGCTACCTTCGCTTTGGACTCGATGAACCGTCCATAGTTTAGATTGGCCGAGATTTCGACTCCTAGTAACTGCAAACAGTCGGTGAATTCCAGGGATACATTCCGGAAAGTCGGAGCCAAGGTGAATTAGCTCTTTTTGGCAGTCAATAAACACGCTTGCATCTTGGGGACGTTGAATCTTACAAGATTGGCATTGCCCAACAGGAGACTGCCTCGAGTGTGTGATTAAGACGCTCTGTCATGGCCAAACGTTCGGAATGCGTTTGGTCCCGACAGATCCGACCAACTGGTACATATCTGTCTACATCTGTGCTATCATCTGCATACCCATAGATACCGGGTACGAGCAGATCATTGATATGGAGCAAAAATAGAGTTGCAGAGAGAATGGAACCCTGAGGAACACCGGCATTAATCGTCAAGGGGGCGGATGAAGATCCGTCAGTGACGACACGGAGCGATCGCTCACTCAGGAAGTCCTTTATCCACGCAGTCAGACTAGGGGATATGCCATAGACTGGAAGCTTGCTTAACAGGCTATCATGCCAGACCCTATCAAATGCCTTTGAGACTTCGAGGGAGACAGCAATTGCCTCCCCATTCTTCTCTAGGGCCTCGCCTAACACGTGAGTGGCGTACACTATAAGGTCTCCTGTCGACCGATTTCGTCGAAATCCGTATTCTCGATCGCTGAGGAGATCATTCTGTTCTAGGTACGCAGTGAGGCGGGAGTTCAATATACGTTCTATAATCTTGCGGAGTGTGTAAATGTAGTGTAAATTTAAACTCTACTTGGAACGTAATAAGGATTAAAACTATGTTTCTCCAATAAATAGGCACGCGTACTCACGCACGTATATTGTACGTACCTGTCTACGTAGACAGACGTACTGCGTGTACGTATTATTCCGTTGTTGTCCTTGCTTCGTATGTATGTCGTAATCATGTAGAATGTTTTTGCGTGAGTAGAGCGTGGTGGCGAGCCTGGCGGACGCGTCCAGCCCGGTGAAGGACCCCGAGCGCCTGCTGCAGGACATGGACGTCAACAGGCTGCGGGCGGTCATCTACAGGGATGTGGTGAGTTACATTTACTACTACTACTTTGAAAAAAGCATTGATGTTTCTAATGATTGTTGCAGAATGGTCTGTATGCTTCTGTAACTTTCATTATAAATCTTTGTTTTAACTGAGCAAGTATGCTGACGTTCTATGACTTAATCTTCGTAGCTTAGCAATATAGTCTTTGGTTTCGAGGCAACATACCTATCCGAAGATGGGTACGAATACTGACATATATGTTTTGAATCCAACTATAATGGAACCATCCACCTTTTTTCTAATAATACGTATATAAGAAACTGTACTCAGCTTGAATTTTCATCTTTAATTATATTTTGAACGTAATTTATCTATAATAACTTAAATCACCATACATAAAAGGACATGTATGTAGGCATAAAATACAAGGATTAAATACTTTCACATGTCCATATTTTCTTCATTCGTTCATACTTCATTTCTCATAAATAACAATTTAATTATATTTTTCAGGAGGAAACCAAACAGGCTCAGTTTCTGTCCCTGGCGATCGTGTACTTCATTTCCGTGCTGATGGTGTCAAAGTACCGCGACATCCTGGAGCCGCCTCACGCGCCGCCCGACTGCGCGCGCCGCGCCCACCACCACGACCACCACGGTACGTCACTGCCCCACCGCCGCCTCCGCAGTACCCACATCAACACCACAGAACTTCTGACAGGGTTATCAAATCGATCTGTGCGTCACCGATCCGCTAAAAATAATGAAGTAACGGACCGAGCCGAGGCTCCGAGGATCGATCTTGGCAATCAATCTCACTCACATCTACTTTAAAATACTAATTCGTCTGCAGCCACTGAACTACTCGTGATTCGGTCTCTAGCACCCGCAATCATTTTCACGCTACCCTAGTAACGTCTTGTCGAGACGAGCCGATTTTTCCCCGTAATCCACACGGAGGACGCGACTTATACCCTAACAAAGACAAAAGTCGGTAAAATTTCAATAGTCGTAGAATTTTAGCAACTAACTGTAAAATATTCACACACAGCTAACAAATAAATGTTTTTACTTTTGCTTGCGAAAGAAAGTAAAATCAATAGGTTGCTGTGACATCATAATCATATCCATCTATAGACGATTTAATCAAAATTAAATAGTAACATAATACACAATACATTGTTATAAATAGATTAGTTGCTGTGATTACGATGAGTTATTAAATTTAGCGTATTTGATAATATGTAATGAAAAACACATTTTCAAAATACTGATAACAAATGTCATAACACAAATTACAAATATATTTGGATGACGATGTAATAAATTGTAATTTCATAACAATATAGTAAATCTTCAAAATCAGTAATTCGTTTTTATTTTTTATTTTAATTAAATCTGTAGGTGTTATTTCATCCTTCATCTAGTAATTTTTTAGCATTTGTTTAATTTATTGCCTGTTTTAGTACGAGTATATATATTCGTTCAATCAATTATTTTTTTTCGTCATTGAATGATTTACTAAACTTTAATGTATGATACAAATAAAATATATAATTATATTGTTAGCGTCATGCGGTACATTGACGTGATATCATTGTCACTTTTATTTTGCTTATTTAAAACGCTTAGTCGCACAAAATATGTCGATAAATTACTCCTACTTTAATCTATGCTACATAAGTGTACCAGAATTTATTTTGTGAAACACATTTGATTAACATATTGTCTCGGTCACTTTACAGTGCTTTAGTGATATGAAAGAAGATTTAGGAAATTTTTGGTAGGTTTAGGGTTAGGGGGTTCTGTTTAAAGAAATAAAATGAAACTTCAAGTTGATAAAAATTTTCTAACTTTGAAACTTTTTTAAAATTATGTCATTAAAATATAGTTATTCAGTGAGCATACTTCAAATAATTTGTACACAACGGCCGTGGCAATGGTAAGGTGTATCGATGGACTTATGATGAATGTGTCGTTTCTCCTCTTTTTCACGCCGCTTGATTCCGCGTCACGATTTGGGACACCTGGTAACATCGTCTGTGTTATTTGTTCGCCCGCTCCGACGCTACGGCTGCCTACACATTGACACACCGCACGACACTGCCAACCCCTTGCCGGAATGCTCGATACACAAACAACAATACTACACATGTCATTATGTTTGTTTTATTGATAAATTGGTCTTGCGATTTGTTGCAATCTTCTCTGGATATTCGTATATTTCACACCCTAACAAAAATCTTATATTTCACTTCTATAATGCCATCAATCTCTCCTTTTAAAAAATCCTTTTTACGTTTTTCTTGACTTATATAATTTCTCTGACCTTCATTTACATCTTGCTATTTCTTACTAAACCATCACGAACACACCACTCGTCGAATCCCACTTGGGACTCCCACTAAACAGCGGGGGGCACGCGTCCGCTGTTCCCGCAGTGGTCGCACCACGTGTACCCGCAATTCCTGCCGGGTGGGCACCCGCACGCCGCGTACCGCCATCCACACGCGCACTCGCACAAGCAGTGCGCGCACTCCTCGCACGCGCACGCGCACGCACACGCGCAAGCGCACGCACGCATCGCTAGTTACCGCGCAAACGCGGGTACGCGCAACGCACGCTCTCGCATTGTATCGCTTACGGAGAAGCACCTTAAATACATATCATATCGATACCGTCTATTTAGGCATCTTATACAAATGGTCAAATACACTTTTCGATAAATCAAACGACTAACAATCTTTATTTTAAAGGAAAAAAAATGATCTCACTCATACGAGCAAGTTTTAGTGTAAAGGGAAGAGAAAATCTGTAACCGACAAAAATATTGAGAAAAAGAATGTCAATGTGTCAAAACTGTTATGTCTCCTAGGATCTAAAGAATTGTTTTTATATATACATTTTACTTTACATTTAATTTCTATCTATTATTTCTGTTTGACTCCAAAATAAGTAAATAAATAAACAAAGATGAAATTATAAATAAAATCGTTAGCAATGCGATGCGAGACGTTATAAGATCGATGTTGTCGATGTTCGCGATTACTGTTTTGTCTTTAAGACCTAGGACATCGATAAATACCCTAGACGCGATATCCTAGTCCAGACTTTAAGCAAAAGACAAGACAGTAGACTGGTCCTGCTTAAGCACCGCTATGTTTTCTGTTATTATTATAATTTGCAACATCATTTCACCATCATAGATTTAGATTATGCTGTTTGTTTTTTTTTTTTTACTTTCCCTATTTAATCAACACTATAGATTAGTCTAGTTTTTAAGACGTAAAAATTAGGGCGGCTAATGTTGAAAAAAAAATTGTGAAGTGATTAAATTTGTTAGTAAAAAACAGTCGCTTTACATTGTTTTGCATTCAAATACAAAAACTACAAGTTTTGCTTAAAGAAAGGTTAAAGAGAAACTTTTTGACGTAGTACATCCCTTAAAGTCCTCGCTTATTTAAAGCTTTCTTGATGTTACATCGAAAATAATAAAATGACGTGTTAATCTTTTGAATATTTTTTCACCTAGACCACAACGGCGATGACGTGGAATATGCAATGATTGTTGTAGATGAAAACAATTCAACTATGAATGAACTGGATTCGCCCTCTATGAAGGTAAGATTTGTTTATTAATTATGTCTTATTTATAATATTTATAATGTCCAATTTCCTTTGGCATGTGTACTTGGAATGAATGTGATGTTTTTAATAGTCCTCATTCTAAATCCCCGCAGTAAATTTTAGGAAATTCTATTATATAGATTACTAAGTAGGTGTATAGTTAATAAAATAGGTTTTTAATTTGATTTTTATCAAGTCTAATTTCATTGTTGTATTTTTTTTAATAAGCATTTTAATATTTCCCTTTAATCTTCATTTTACAACACTTTAAAATTTTAAGTAAGTAAATTGAATGTATTAAACATTATTTTAATTTTAAATTTAACAAAACATCTGCAGTAGTGTTAGTTCTACAAATTTTTCAAGTATATTGAATTGAATTGGCTTGAATTTTGAATAAACTACTAATTGGTAGCTTAGTTATTACCGACATGATTAGTATAGATGTAGATTCCCATGTTGAATAGTGTCCAGTGCATGACTAGATTGGTGCAAGGTTCGATTCCATTTGGATTTTTGTTTTGCCGTCACATATCATCGATTCTCATTGTCGCGCTGAGCGTGCGTTACATGTGTCGACTCGATGCGCCTTCGGGAATGCTTTTATATTATTTCTTTTCTTTTGCAAACGCGTTAAAATATTTAAGGATGACAAAGAAGAAGGTGTGGCGAGAATCGAAACGACAACGGACGAGGCGAAGCCGAATTCGGCCGAAAAGCCAAAGGCAAACGAAGAAAATGTCTCCCCCGCTTCAGAGAAGGAGGAACCACTTTTCAAATCCAGTCTCCGTCTAGTCCGGCCCAAGCCCAAGGTTAGTTCTGGGACTTGAAGGCAGCGTCTCTCTATTAGATTACTTCCTCTCTTGCGGTGGTTGGTCTCTTAGGTTTCCTACACTAACGTGCTTACTGTCTTAGTGATTAGAACGAGTCCCCGAAACTTTAGATGTTTTTAATAATTTAACCTCCTTTAAGCGTTTTAAGTCTTTAATTTAAAAAAAATGTATCGTTTAGTTTTTCTGTAATTAGAAATGATTAAAGATTTCTCTTTAATGTTTTTGTAATAATTTTATCTTGCAATCATTATATTGCATTGCAATAACATTTGAGATTATGGATTTCATCTGAATATCAATGATCCCTTAGGATTTTTTTTTTGTGATGTAAAGCTAATTAATAAAGTATAAAGTTAATACTAAACACATATTGTTATCCTGTTGTAAGCCTTCCAGTGCAAGGTCCAAAACCTTGTCGGGGATCACGGTTTCCGTGGTCAATCTGGTTTGTACGACTTTCTTACACACACAGTTTTAGTGTGGACACGCTCACCGGTTACACGACCGGATGGTTTTTTAGAGACGATCTTGGTTCATAACAACTCACTTCTAGGTTATATCTAGCATTTTTTAATTCTATTTGTACTCAATTGAAAAATTATACAATTTTGAAATATTTATATAACAATAATTTCTAGTAGCTTAGTTTTTTTTTTTAAATAAGCCTTAATGCTCAAAACAATATTGTAATTTAATTTTTAACGATAAACGGCTTCTTTTTCGTTTAATTATTGAAAAAATTAAAATCAAAATATTTTATAAGAGGATTGTACTGAACCCAAAATCGTTGAACTTCGCTACGCACCCAATTTTAAATAATGCAGAGTAAGCACACGAGCTTGACACTGAAGAAAGATTGTCATAACATATACATCGAGTGATGACACCTGATGAGTAGGCTAACGCTACGCTCACTATCGTTGTATATTACATAATTATATGTATTCGACTAACGATATATATCCATTAACATAAACCGCACAGAGCACAGTACCTAATAGAAATCGCACGGTTACAGATTAAATGGTCAACGTAAGTGATGGAGTCTCCTTTGATAAATGCGTGCGACTAAACACTTCATAGGGAACGTTTTCAATATGACTATATACTTTATTAGTTCAAGGCAAGATAACCATTTAATAAGCAGTTCATCAGTTAAAAAGAGCTTTGCGTGATTAATATAGAGAAATGATACCTCAATAACTTAGTTTATTAATGAAATTCATTTTAGTTTTTTAATAATACTAACTTAACGAATAACGAATTGATTTGTATATAAGTCAAACATTAATCCATGTTTGCTATCGTCTAAATTTAGCAGGATGATTCAATCTTTCCCTTAAAATATTTAAGTGGACGTTTATTAACTACAAGTAACCACAAAAAATCTATCTCTAAATACTTTACTCAAAAATTGTTTAGTATTTTAGAACTGTATATTTACCAAAAGATTTTACGGAACTGATAATGGCTTGGGTTAGCACGCGCGTGTAAATGCAGTTTGCTTCGCTTGCTTTCTACGCCTCAAGTTCTTTCACCTTTTTAAATCTTCACATTTGCTTCTATGTAGTTATTCAATTTTACTTTATTGTAATTCCATACTTCTGTCTTCTATCGTCTTTCATGAACAAATTAGTTTTTTTTGTTTCGTAAATACATTAGAACATTAAACCTTATCCCTATTGTAACAGAGCGTAGATTCGATCGAAGACGCCGGCTCCTTCCACCTCAACTCGACGGAGACGACAAACAATGATCCTGAGACTTCGAGCGAAATCGCAATGGACGATAATAAACACCCAGTAAGTATTCAAAGAAATATCATTAAAACACAATTAGATCTAAAGTACTAAAAACTGTCGTCTTACATTTCTAAGGTAGAAGATGAGTTGTCACTGGGACATTTAATCGTGTTTATCCTACAGGGACACTAAGGAATTTGGATTTTTGATATCAATAAATACTATTGTGATAATTTATTTATCGTTATAAACTTTTTAAAACATACAACCGATATAGAACATCTCTATATATAAAAATTAATCCCTATTTCCTTTGATCGCGCCATAAATTTAGAACGACTTTACCGATTCTTTTCACTTTTTTATTTTCTAATACTTTATAGGAGAAACTTACGGAAAGAAAAATTAAGAAAATTGTTCAGAAAATTAGAAATTTTCAGAAAACTTTACGACCACTATAACTTCACACGTTATCTTTTATAGAAATCATTATACGGATAATAAAATTACAAAGGTTTCAGCAACGAACATAAGAAGCGAACGCCTGCGAAGCCGTAATAGCAGTACCAAATAAATAAGATAAAGGTTGATAAATGGCAGCCGTATAGTGGTTTCATAGTGGTTTCTTTTTTTTCTTAAAGTGCCATCGCCTTACCAGGAAAACAATGAACTCTTGAGACCGCGACTCTGAATAGGATAATAAATATTTTCATTAGACATGATATCTGATAGATAATTCTCCAACCAAAGGTAAGCAACGACGATTCCTGGACGGACGTGAACCTAAACGAGGAGGAGCGCGGGCCCGCAACCGTCGCCAGGAGGGACCACGAGGTCAACATACATGAAGGTACGAACACAGCTTCTGCGCTGCTCTAATCCACCGCTCTAGCCACTAAGATATGTCTAAACTGCATTTATATCTTTATACTACAATTATATTAAATAGTCCTTTCTTTTTTGTTTCCGTAGAAATGGAGAAGCAAATTCAGATGAGGAACGCTGAACAACAGCAGTTACAGCAGAGGCACCAGAGGAGGACCTTGCAGGCATCGCAGCGCCATCTGCATCCCGTAATATTTTACCTTATTGTCACACTTTCTCTCGCCTCCTACCTTTTTCTCTTTATCATATATTCTACAAATTTTTGACACATTCTTAGATTAGACAAGATATGCAAAGTCAATGGGATTTTTTTTTGTATCTTTACATTATTTTAGCTTTATATACAATAAATAGCAAACCAAGCATTCAAGAAAATTATAAAATAGTTGTAATGAAGTCACTTAAGCATTCATAGGATCAAAATGTATTGTAATTGTAAATAATAAAAACATGTTTGGGTACCGAAGATATTTTATTTGGCTTGGAATTTTTACGAAATATACTTCTTAAATTTTATTTAGACTAGTATTTGATCGTTATGTTTACCTGTATGTTGATTTCCAGGACAACGAGACGCTGGCGGGTCTGAGCGCGTTAGGGGCGGGCGAGGCAGGGCGTGAGGCGTCCCGCGAGGCTTCGCTCACTCACAAGCTGGAGACGGCCCTAGGTCCTGTCTGCCCGCTACTGCGTGAGATCATGCTGGATTTCGCGCCCTTCCTCTCCAAAACTCTCGTCGGTAGCCACGGTCAGGAGTTGCTGATGGAAGGTCGGTAGACATTTTTATATTGTTACTTTTATATGGAGGCAACGAAAAAGCGGGTTATTGGATGCTATGTGCTACCAAAAAAACTTTCTTTTGGTAGCACATAGCATCGCATGCACATAGTTGCGCATGCATTGTTTTTTAAGAAGGGAAGAGAAAGGACTGTGGCGCCACAGACATGAAATAAAAGGACTTGCTTCTTAAATTATTCTCTGCTATTGCAGGTCTGCAGACATTTAAGTCGAGCACGTCGGTGGTGGAGTTGGTGATGCTACTGTGCTCGCAGGAGTGGCAGAACTCGCTACAAAAGCATGCCGGCCTTGCCTTCATCGAGCTCATCAATGAGGGCCGCCTGCTCTCGCACGCCATGCGGGACCACATCGTCAGGTGCTCACAAAATTTCACCTGTCTCTTTATCATCCTTTAAAGAAAGTCGAGGAAGAGGTAATGGTCGAGGAAGAGCGCAAATGTCATGTATTTTGATACACTATGAAGAACTGTGTACTTAAAAATCAATTACTATTAGAAATAATAAATAAATAAATATAAATAATCATAATAATAGATATAATGTTGTAAAGATCTTCCATGCCTTTAATAAATATTACTTATAATTTCAGGGTGGCCAATGAGGCTGAATTCATACTGAACAGGATGAGAGCTGATGATGTTCTCAAACATGCCGATTTTGAAGTACGTTTGAGATTTTATATACTCAAATTTTGCAATTACATTGCAGTCCTAAACCGACAGATATTACGATATCTATCTGATTAAAATCCGACTCGAAGGACCATTACATACATAGGTTGTTCAGAGTTATGTTGAAAGTTTTAAGCGTATTGTTCCTTGGCAGTGCGTGTGCGCGAGCACGAGCAGCGAGCGCGCGGAGGAGGAGCGCACGTGCGAGCGGCTGATAGCTGCGGCGCGCCGGCGCGACCAGGCGGCCGCCGCGCGCCTGCTGGACAAGCTGCGCCACGCCGCACACGCTAAGTACGCCACGCTACAGCACACCATATCACACCACACCACACCACATCACATCACACCACACCACATCACATCACATCACATCACATCACATCACATCACATTATACCATGACAAACCATGCTACACGCCTAATGGATAAGGTACCTCTGCGCCTTAAATTTGTAGTACTATCGTTAACCCAAGCCTTCTTAATAACATGAAGCTTAAAGTTATCTGCATAACCATAATCTACTGTGACAAAGGAAGGTGTAACAAAAAGACCTTAATGTGTTTTAATGTATTTCGGCAGTATAACGGGAACTGAAGAAGGAACGGGCGAAGGTTTCTGGAAACTGGACTCGTGGGAGGATGACGCGCGACGTCGGCGCAGGCTGGTGCCCGACCCGCGTGGCAGACGGCGTGCTGCCATCCCTGCCGCCGCTGCCACACCTGCCACCGCTGCGACCCCACCGCGCGATGCCATATTACAAGTACGTCAGCTTTTTTATGACGTGAAAAATAAGTAATTCACCTGATGTTAAGTGATCGCTAAACGTAGACATCCGCAACAGTTATCCGCGTTAGTCATCATTAATTGATTGAATGTTAGTTCCTGGCAATCATCTTTGACAAATTAATGGCAAATGAGTACAGCTTGAACTGGACCTTTATGGTAGTATTTTATAGTAGAAGACGACAGAGAGAAAGCAACGTATCAACATCCGCAATTATAAAAGGTTACAGAAATATTGTCAGCCTTTATAGTAGTAGTATTGCATAGAACGTAGAGTAGTAGAGTAAACGCAGAAGCAAAATACTTCAATTTAACCCCTGTTTTTTTATAAAGTTCTTGTACTTCTCAAACTAAACTCGAAGTTTCGTGCAACAGCTGCTGAACCGCTGTATGATGCATATTCAAGATCAATATTCTTCCAGGCTACAGAGGAGCTGCACGCGCGCATCGCGCAGGCGGCGGGCGGCGCGCAGCTGCCGGCGCCCGCGGCTGAACTGCTGGACGACGCGGACGCCCTGCTGGACGAGCGCGATGCTGAACAGGAACTCACCGGTAAGTCAGTTTACTGATAAAAGGTAACCTTTCACCGGTAAAGTACCTTTTATTACCAATAAAAGGTATAATTATACAGCAGAATGTTTCTTCGGACACCCTTACATTAACTTAACTGGTTTGTAATGGACTCTTTCCAACTTGATTTTCACGCACTTTTAAAATAAAATTGAAATTTTCATATTATTTTTCGATGACTAATGACAGTATGATAATTTGATTTTTACTTTTAGTAATGACGCTTGACCGTACCATACCCGGTTGCTGTTAAATTGTGATGCGGTCGAATATGGTATGCACAAGTTTAGCACTTGTTTGTTACACCCATTAAATGTTTTCGAACTTTTACTATTTTACTCTGAATATCAACGCTTTCACACTTGATAATGTTGCATATTGATTCTGTGCTTTTGAAACAAATCAAAATCGCAAGCTGCAGCAGAACCCCCGACTTCTGGCAGAATCAATCCAATCAATTCAATTCAAATTCAGTGTTTTGTGCTATTTTATAATGTCATATTAAATACCTTATATAAGTATATATTCCCAAGGAGGGTTGGCGTCAGGCAGGCGGCCGTCCGTAAAACTATAGCCAAAACCAGTTGCAGTATGGACTACAGTAGAGTCCAAGATATATGGAAGAGTAGTACATAGTGTGTCGACCCTACGCAAGTGGGAAAAGGACAGGGAGGATGATGATCAATGCTTTCATACATTTCAACCAGAATGTTAACGTAGAAGTTCACTTCGAAATTAGATTAGGTGTCGAGTTTGTTTCGTGATTTAACATTTATATAAAGCTAACTAAAATATAGTGTGATTGATCATTAAATTAACTGAAAGCAATAAAGTAGTATGGTTCGCTTAAATTATAACTGGTTATTTATGCAGCAGTTTGTGCGCGACCTGCGAACCCTGCCGTCGTTAAATGTCGACTCTACAATAAATGTCGTAGTCAGATTTATAAATGTAAACCGGAAGTGACATGTTTTACAGCCTGTTTATGCAAACTGCTAGTATTTATTATATTTTTTTAGTTTACGATTTCTTTTTACTTAAAATATATGCTAGAGTCTTATATTTTGACTTGAATAGATACTATACTAGACATATTAAAGCAGTGGCGTGTTGTTTCTAATTTATCCACGAAAAGTCGAAACATTATCGAAACAAAATTCAAACGGTAAAAAAAAATAATGAATCTTCGCTATTCCGTTGCATTATTTCTACAAAATAATAACGTAAAGTTAGTTAATTATTTGAAGAAATGTGAAAAAAAAATGAAAAAAGAAAAAAAGATCAATAATACTTAAAGAATTAAAAGAATTAAATTTTAAATGTTACACAAACATTTGAAATTAAATCTTTTCCATCCATGTACGTCTTTATTTTAATATCCCAATAAAATAAAAAGTCCTTAGTCTAGATGATCAGCTGTTTACAACATGTTAAAGGGAGTATTTTTTTTTTTGTGGAAGACGGCGGCAAGCGAGTAAGCGGTTCACCTGATATCAAATGCCCTCTGTCCATTAGAATCTGCAAAAAGCAAATGAGTTTCAAATGCTTTGATTGTCTTTAAGGATAGAGGATAAACCGGAAAAGTAATATTTCCTTTTCCTTTCTCTCTCTCCCGTCAAATCCTCTTCCCTTTCCCATCCTTAATTTTTTCCTTCTCTTATTGTTTACACAAATATAGTTACTCTTTAATAACCTTTTAAGGCAGAGACGTCCAAATGGTTGAATGAATCCTTACTCCCCAGGACCTGTGAATATCAGCACGAAGGCGCGCCTCGTGGCCCCGGGACTGGCGGCGCCCGGCACCGTCTCGCTCACCTCTACGGAGCTGTACTTCGAGGTGGATGAAGAGGATCCGGAGTTCAAGAAGATCGACCCTGAGGTAAGTGTACTTAGTAAGAACTGGTTGTTTACTGCGAACATTTTAAAGGAAATCTTTATTGTTTCATTAAAAACAACGTTTGCATATTTTTTATGTATTTATGGTTAATACATTGAACTTGTAAAAGTTACTTATAGTCTTCCATAGCAGTGAACCGTATGTGAAGTGTAAACTTCTGGAAAAGTTTTGAGAGTATCGCTAGGATGGGACTGATTCGAATAGATTTTAAATATTTGGTTTCTACAGATGAGAAGCGAAAAAAGCTAACCTTCGTGACAGTGCCATCTAGCGATTCTGCGCTTAACTTACCAAATAAAATCCCTGTACCGTTACTGTAGTAGTGTAGTTACTGGGCACTCTCCCACAAGAGATATTAAACCAAGATTCAAACATTTCATTTTAATTTAAGTATAGTATAGTTTTAATACGGCATTAAATTGGGAGCCCTTATCAATCTAATAATGTCGCCACTAAATTATAACAAGATGTCCGGTCATTGATACGGCCACTTTAAAATCAACAATTTAACACTCGTTGTATAATAATTTTATACACTACACTAAAATCGTTTCGCGATAAACGCAAGTAAAAACTTAATGTAATTGAGCAATAAAATGGATACTAAAACAATATGGGTAAAGCGTTATGACTGCGTTGACCACTTGTTTGAGTGTTTTTAGGATATTATTTTAGGGAATGAGATCGCTGAACTATATATTTAACAGTAAATTAATTCTTAAGCTTCGATGTATGGAAACCTCGACGATCCATTTATTTGTTATACACGGACATTATTTGTAAGCTCTGCTTACTTTGTGTACACAAAGAGAAATAATTTCGCAACTAAACTGTAAACTTTTACGTGTGAAACTGTAAACTTTTCATCTCAAGTGAATTAAATCAAATAAAACGATCATTTTTAAGAAAACGATATAACTAGTTTAAAAAAGCAAACAAAAATAACAATGGCATTTGAAATATTTGTTCATATCCTAATCTCAGGACTATTCTTTATAATGCAAGTCAGATGGTGCACGTGTATCGGTTCAGGAATCGACAGTTGTCAAAAGAAGGCCAAGTTTTACGACCAATAAAACAACTACTCGATTTACGAGTGTCGAAACTCGCGCCACATGCATATCCCGAGAAATGTGAAAGAACTGGTTACATTATCAAACTAATTAAATCTATTAGTTGGAGCAATAAAATTAGATGCTGCAAATCCAGTCTCGATATTTTGTTTTTAATGTTTATTAATGGCGCTAGTTTAACTCGGCTCATTTTCAAGGCAACGAACTCCTACCCGTTTTTAATATGCACTATGCACAAAAATAATGTAAAAAATGACCACAATTGAAGTAGTAAAATAAGACAATAACATGTGTCCCTGGTTTGGTTTGGTCATAAAATGGATATATGAAATAGTTTTGTCAATGTTTAAATTATGATGGTAAATAATAATAAACGTGCAAAACTAAATTCATTGTTATGAAGCAATAGAATAACTAATTTCTGATATATGATGTAATTAGCTTTAAATTACGCGCGCATTTAAAACATTTTAAGGACTGGAGGTAGAAAGCTTAGGAGACTTGTAAAGGTTTTGTTCTTAATTTATATTGAAACAGAGCCGTCATCACATATTGTGAGATTGAGGAGTTAATATGCAAATTATACTTACTTCGTATAATGCTTCTTAAAACATAAGGGTATCTGTACCTCATAATTAATGTTTAATACGGTTGTTTTATTTAGTCAATCGTCAGTAAACTTTATAGAACAAAACATTTAAATTGGTTTATTTTTTTTTATGTCCTATATAAAAACAAAAACCAGTTGGTCGTTGTATTTTATATGAATTGCCGTGTGCACATATTAAAATTGAACATGAAAACACATTTAGTCAGTGGAATCGATATTTATAATTAATTAGAGCGAGTGTTGTCTATTTATGCGACAGCAAACAATATTAACTTTCTACAAACAAAACCAAGCTCCGAATCGTTCAATATTTATAATACCCACATTAATTTCGAAAAACATTCGTTTTATAGGGAATTAATGAAATTCTAACGATAAATTATATATTTTATTGCCTTATGAATAAAGATATTTTTTCTTCTATCCCCATTAAAATTTATAAATAAAGTATAAATACATAGAGACACATGACAAAGCTGATTTCAAATAAGGTGTGACGTTGGAGCTTTGTTAGATTATTTATTAAGGATCGTGTTTGTACAAGAAGTAGTTAAATGAGAATTATATATCCTTTAATTCCGAGTACAAACGATGCATCGAAAACTACTAACACATTAAAAATCAACACTAATTTCTATCCTTTAAGGATGAAAATTGAATTAATTTGTTAGTGGGGTAAGGATGCCTTTATGGATGGGTTCGTGGGATATCGATAGTGAGTATAGGCATGTAATATAGACGGGTAACCGAATATGAGGCACTTTAGCTGGACGGACAATGCGGCCCCGCGGCGAGCGGGTCCGCGAGGCGCCATAATAGGGCGGCATTTACATACGCAACTCGATATCGACTTAATTTTCCGGATAAGTAAATGTTTGGTCCTCACTGTGCTACTTATAAATATTATTATACTTTGACGTAAGTCGTACTTCAATACTGGAATTAGAAAATCTGACATAAGGTGGCCATTTTAATGTTTAACACATAGCAAAAATTACTTTGTGCATATCTTCAATCTTGACGTTTTCTTATGCACTTATACTTATTTTTGGTTATTATATATATTGGTTAATATAATTTTGTTTAGAGTTTGGAAATGATGATACTGTAAAAGAAACTACTGTTTTTAATTTATGATAATGTTTTTTGTTTATTTATTACTTTAATATTGTGCACTATGAGCTTGTTGGACATCCCAGAAGACACAGGCCAACCAATTGAGATATACTTTTATTGATTATACGAACAAATGTTAAAACAACATAGTTATATTTTGATTTGACTTTCTTAATTTTCTAAAAATGTGTACTAAAATAAAAACAAGCTTGTCATGTAATTAGGATGTGACGTCTATCGATAACTATATATTCACCGGTGCGTGACTACGAGGTCGTTGTGTGGGGCATCTCCTCAGTCTCCGACAGGGGGACAATGGCGCCCCGCCGCGCGCCCGTGTCGCTGCCCGCGGGGGTCAGACGGGGAAGGTAGAGAGGAAGGGGATGTGCCCGCGCATCCTCGCGTACCGAGTATTGGAATCTTCGTAAAGATTATTCTTATGGTCTAATTAATAATTGCACAGCTCATCTATGTTTCTTAAACAAACATAGCTTAAGGTAATTAACGATATACTTTACAAATGAACTAGTAAAAATATTATAATTAAGTCTTCATATGTTCAAATTATATTTGAGTATTATAAGCAATAACTATGCCAATAATTCGTATTCGTGTTAAATAGTGAAAATATTATAAATAAAATAGCGCACCAAGTAATTAATAATTAATGCTCCATATTTTAACATTTGATCAGTGTTCATTCACATAAATATCGCATTAACTGCTAATAGTTAATATCTAGCAGCCATTTTGTAGTTTCATACGACAATCGTTCTTTTTATTTCAACAACTTCAAGCAAAACAGAAATAAAATTTGCTTATCAAGCTAAATGTGAACGGAGACACTAAGTAACATTCTTTTAACCTTTAAATTATTTTAAAGCGATAAGCTGTAGCGATGACAGGTATTAGGATTTTGGAACACAGAATTTGTCGCATATAGAACTTTTGTATTTTATTCTTACGATTCTTTTTCGATTGACTTCAAAAATCATCAAAATTTTAATGGTAGTATTTTTGTAAATCAAATCAAGATATAGTGTTCATATATGTATGAGGTTGGGTGTAAATATATACTATTTGTTGGGTCCTCCTGTGTTTCTATTCGTATGTCAGGTAAAAAACCTACAACAATTGCAGTTTTTAACTATCTGTTTGATTAAAAATCATTACACAATCTTTTTTTAATCATTTTTCGGGGGCATGTCAGAATCTTTCCATAAAACACAACTTTATGTAGGTTTAAGCAGATCATTTGTCAAAACGCGTTCCTGTCTTAAATTAGACTACATATGAATAACGTATCTATATCCGAGATATTATTTACTGCGACTAATTCAACCGATTTCAGAGATTGTAAATTGAATTCGTAATGGGGCATTTTATTTGTTTATGCTAATGCCCCGTTTTAATTAACCGTATCGTGCTGTTTGTACGAGCGGGACGGCGGGTGCGAGCAAGACGGTCGTTATGGAATTCAGAATATTCCTATCGATATCGTTTTAGTGATGCATACATCATTTTAGAGCGTGATGAATTGGTCTTTTGTTAGTTTTACGCCTCCTCGAGCTCAATTTTGTTAGTTTTCGTAATTGATTTCTGCACATTAATGTTGAATTGCTGAGATTATTTTAATAGCCTCGGGAACACTAGGCGTATTACAAAATTCTGTAGATATTAAACTTAGGGATTGTTACAATTTAATGTTCGCATAGCAGCAAATAGCAAATGCACTCTCTCTAAAAATACCTTTACAGTTTTGACGTGTTCCGATAGCCCGACAATTATTGCTTTTATATTTTCCTTTAAGGAGTATTCGTGGCCGAAAGTATTTTGTACAAGGCTTCTATGCGACCAATATAGTTTTGTTTTGACGAAGTCCCTGTATAAATCTTTAAAAAAAATGAACTTGAAAATTACATAATTTCAATTATAAGACATTTTTCGTTTACTATCCGTCTTCTGAAAAATATTTTAAACCTAAAGAGGCCTTGTCTTCGGAACCCAAGGATCAATTCTTTTCAAAATTAAATGGTTCTTGCAAATTCCCACTTTCCATAGAATAAACTGAAACCGGTTCATAAATAACGAAGTTCCATAGTAACAAATTTAAACAAAAATGCAAGTGAATTGAGAACTTTCTCTTTTTTTTAAAGTCGGTTAATAAAAGAGTCTTTAATTGAATATTCCTTTTCAAATCAGCATCCGTCTCATATCACATCACAAGGATAGACATGTCTCGTGTCCATCTCATACACGCGAGTGCGTATTTACTTATTTCTTTATTTGTATGCACGAACGGTATTTTAATTACAGTTTTTGAGGAGGTCGCATTTTTAATATTGCGCAGGTCGTTACCGAGTAATTACGACTGGACCACGATCGTTAATGCAGGCTTTGTATCGCAAATAAACTTTTTGAAGTTTATCACGACGGAATACGGTTAAAAATGTTTGTAAATTCAACTGTTATATATTCGACTATACAAATAATTGTTTAATATACCTGTTTCATTATGTTCATGGTTATAATATCCATATCATTTCAAAATGTATTTAATTAGTTGTGGTAAGTATGAAAGTAAATTTAGAAGCGCCAATAATAGCCTGATAGTACAAGGGTTACGAAATATGAGGTCATAGGTTCGATCCGTCATTCGACTATTGTCTTTAAGCTTAATTTTCGCTTATTATTATAAAATAGATTTTTTACTCGATAAAAATGTTCTAGACCTCCCTATATCGTGCCCCTCTTTTGACTCCCTGATACGATACGATGATGTTTATCGTTGTTTTTGTTGTAAAAACTGATGAACAGTTATCGTGTCTTAATGTAGAATGTTTCAAATCGCCACCTGTCAGCTAATGCACTCTCGTAAATTAATGACATTAATTATACGAAATGATAAGTTGATTGAAACGGTTTCTTTGGGTGTAAAAAAGTTAATTTATAAAGGTGGAACTATTAACACCTTGGACGAGCTTTTTACTGTTTCACTTTACATGGCTGATGTCGGTAATTGCAAAGATGTAACATTCGAATTCGCAGTAGAAATTGGAAACTAAATCACAAATATGATTTAATATTACGGGCAAGGCCCTAACTGAAAATGAGCGCTTCCTTCCAGAAACAGTAGGCACAGTTAGGAATCTATTCGTCGCCATTATTTGCTCTATATATATATATATATATTTATTTTTACTTTATGCCGTACGAAATAAATGGAAATTGGGGGCGTCAAAATGCTTCGCCGTTCCGAACTTTCACTGTACAAGAATGTGACTGATCTAATCAGAGGATCAATGACATTGTTTTTTTGCCGTCCGAATAAACATTGGGTGATTTTTTGATGGAGACTGATCATTAAGGATTTTTTATCGTCCACAGAGACGCTTTGAACGTCTTTGCCTACACCTGCAGGCACCTCAACGATTTCTTCTGAGCAGATTGTTTCAGGTTTCAAACCTGATTTCCTTGATTGTTCGTACCGACATAAGTGGACTCTTCTCTGATTTGTAAGCTTTTTAGTAAAGTATATGTTGTATTCCAAACACTACCGGGAACAGTGCAGCGTGAAGTAGAATAAATCAATTTAGCGTCGTTCCAGATTAGCGCTTCAGATAATATGACGAAGATTTCTTCTAAACAGAGAAAGTTCTTTTATCTCTATTTAGATGACTATCATAAACAGATCTGTTTCCATTGTGCCCCCACGTTTCCACTGTCTGTCGGGGTCTAGTAGGGCCCACTTGTCGTACGATAAACATATTACGTCATTGTTAGCTCCCGGAAATCTTGACACGTGTCATCGGCTCGTATTATTTGTGTATTTTAAGTGTTAAACAATTTGGAACGTTATACAAAAGATTTAAGGTTTAAAATAATTTATATTTGACACTTATAAGAAGTTACTGAGATAGTGGAATTATAGTATTTATTTCAAGTGCAATAGAGCATTATTTTGCTGTGGTTGGTCATGTAGCAAGAAATATCATCATGCTTTTTGTGTTGCAGCACGGCACATAGACTACCCGTCGTTCTGCATTGTGTGCGATGTTTGATCGGGAGTTTCGATAGAGAAAGTCAACGTTTATGACGTGGAAAGCTTAGTATGGACATGCTGAGGTTTTTTAAAAACTGGGCTATTTTTAATCACATTTGCAATATGTCAAATATCCACAAATACAGTTGCATGAACTAGTAGAGGTAAATTTTATCTTCTTTATTGCAGGATAAAATTTTTGTAGTCAGGTATTGTTTACTCGTATAACTAAACGAAAAGAGAGACAATTCCTGAGTAGGTAAACGATTGTTGCTCACTAGCATGGCCACATGGACTCATGCTAAACGGCACAGGTTAAGATATATTACTTTCAAAATAGCACGATGAAGACCAATATCACGTTGACGTCAAGAGCCCCACATAAGCAAGTTTGAGTCTTTTATTGACATAACACTCTCACCCGAAACCTAGAGCGGTAAGCAGAGATTACCGATATCCGACCCACCTCTCTCGCTCGTTCTACATCCACATCTAAGCATACAAGCTCATCGGTAGCGGGTGCTTCTTATATCGCCTTTCTTTATTTTGTCATTGATTTGATCGACATAAGTTCTTCTGGGATTTTTATTTGCAAAAAAAAAAATGTATACAACGCATTTTTTTGCTAAATGAATAACGTAATGAGCCCAACTATGAGTTATAAATGAGACAGGGAGTCCATGATAAGCGAATATTCAAATGTCAAAGTTATCCTTTCAATCGTTTCATAGTACTGCCAAGTGTCCGCTGCGCATCGGAATTTAGGCGCCGTCGCTGCGGGGCGCCCGGTACCCGCCTAGTTGCTATCGCGATACGGAGCTTCGCTTACTGCCGATAATACTTTACATTTATAAATACCACTATAAATAAGTTCTCACAATCATGGCGCACTTATCTCTCTTCTTCTTTAACATTAATTAAATATAAATATTTCACACATAATTCTCAAAGTCAGCGACAATTTTCTCTATTATTTTTATCTATTACCCATGTGCCGAAAATCCTAGCGCCAAATAATATAATAAACTATCCTAAGTTCCAGGAATCTGTAGTGAGATCCACTTCTAAATCTAAAGATTACTCGTTGATTCCGAATACCCTCGTGTTAGTGGACTAATCGTATAACATGTGCGATGTAATATCGTTAGCTTACTGATTAATTTAGAATCGCATAAATTAAACGTTTTATACGAAAACATTCAGCATAAATTTATCGATCGCTATTTTGGGACGCTTCAGTTAATAGTTACGACATCCATAAACTAAAATACATTCCTTATAAATCAGGGATCATTTAAAATTAGTCAGCAATGGCAATAGCGCGGTAGTTATACAAAAATAATCACCCGCAGCGCACACCGCGCGGCAAGCATGCGAGGCATCCGGACGCGACCCCGGGGGCGCCAGCAGAGCCCTAATTGCCGCCAGCGGAGCGCTAACCGTAGGGCGGAGCACTGGTATGTCAGCTAACGACAAGGGCATTGAAAAAAATATACCAAGTTCCAGCTTTATTTCTAAACTAGCGACTCACCCCGGTTTCGCAAATGTAGCGTCGATTGTTTTTTCTATCGAAATATCGTAGCAATCTAATAAGTCTTCTTTAAGAATCATCGTTATATTTTAATCAATTAACGTAATTATTTCAAGAAAATAGATCAGTAGTTTTTTACTTTATCGTATTCAGTCAGACAGACATGGCGGGGAGACATTTTTTATAAAAATCATCGATGTCGATCTTATAGAAATTACGAACAACAATACACAAATCTTCTGTAGCTCGAAACACTATCTTATCTTAGTTATAAATCTACCGAATATTCTTTATTATAGCCAAAGCCTAAAATTAAACGCGTACTGAAAATTAATAATTGTATGTTGACATTCTGCGGATCTCTAAAGTTCCAGAATCGATACCTGTTTGTGCCCCACGTGCTGCTAGTTAGGACGCGGGAAGTGTTCCTTTAGGAAGCGCTGCTCTCCTGGGTATAGTTTTTGTAATTTGTTTAAATTAAACCATATGTGTATGAGCCACCTCGGTGCTTTGGCATCCCGCGCCGTAGCAAACTTTCAATATAAAGTTTTTGTTTATTAATTCTGCATAAAGTGTCCACTTAATGTGAGAGGGAGGCATTAGACTGATCTTTGTGGCTATCAATGGCCTACGTGCATTTCGCACGACTGTTGTTTAGAAAGAAGAAAAGCTAAGATATATCTTTTCCCTAATTAATTCTTTCTTATGTTTTTTTACAAGCCTAAAGCTATCGCACCAACGATCTCATTGTATCTGGGGATAACCAAACAATACCTACTTAATTTGACCGTAGTTTTTGAAACAATATCTGAGTATGAATACGAATGTATTGTTTATGAATACGTATTGTATGAAATCTTAAATATCTGATCTTTAAAATTAACTTTTAATTTGTTCATCTGACGATCCGCAATAATGTTTAAATGCGTAATTAGGTATATATTATTTTACTTTCTCTACACGGAAGTTCGTACCTGACCTTAACATAAGCGAAGTCGGTATCGATTTTTTCATAGTGTTGGAATCACACTTGTCACGCGAACCATCGTAGACAAGTTTAAACATTTACAAAGACAAAAACTTCTCTATGGTCTACCTTTATACCTCCAGCGCACGCTACTAGCCTGGTAACTACATAAGTTATGATGCTATAAGACTTGCCAACGGAATATGGTGTAATTACTGTGTTAAAACTGCCTTAATCATAAAAAAAACAAAGCAATCAACTATTAGCTCCCATGAACCTAAAATCGTAATTTAATGCTCGTAGGTATGAAAAAATATGTGTCGTAATCCGTAAATAAGTGATAGATCTTGTTCAATGCAGATTTGTTAAGTTTTCCTGTATCAATGACTTGAGGTGACTCTGATTGGTATGGTATATTGGGAAGGAATATCTAAAAAAAATCTAGCTATTTAGCTGTGTAGCTGTTTAGTATACCAAGGCTAAATTGTCAAGCAATTACATACACTTGTACATCTATCTCCCTTCACATCTCCACGTATACGCCATTCTATGCATTACATGTAATGTTAACGAGGATTGAATTACGGCCCCGCGATAAGCATCAGGTGTGAAGTATATCTGAAGCAGCAATTATAAAGAATTCACAGCAGTCCTTCTACAGTTCTGCAACACGGCAGGAATTACAAGTGCACGCTAGGGGCACTCCGATATAAGATTTTATGGAGACATTGTGTATAGACTTTGTAATAACGTGATGAGCTTAAAGTTTTTCTTTACTATTCCCAATTTCTTGTTTAATTATATTTTCAGTGGACATGTTGTTGTACTGTTTATAGGATCATTTATATAGAAATATGCGAGTAGAGAGAGAGAGAGAGAGAGAGACATCATTGTATCGTAGCACATTATAAGAGAAATAAGTCAAATGAAGATTTGATATTTTTTCTAAATTCGAATTTTACAAAAGTAATAAATTAGACCATTATATAATTTTAATTCTTTTGAAGATATTTTCAAACTATTCAAGGTAGTCCAACCGGAGATGGATGTTTTTTCTCTACAACTAAACGATAGAATGAATTCAAAATAGCGCCCACATTTGCTTTCGTTCAATATAAAAACAAATATCCCATAATCTTGCAAAATTTGGACACCTGTTACATTAGTGAAAAATGTACCGAAAACAGGCGCCGAAGCGCGGACACGTACCTGAGTGAAAAAAACAATAGGTGATAAAAAGAGTCGCGCAATATTAAAATAAAGTCATTTGAGCACGTGACGTGAAAGCAAGGAGTGCATTGTAAGGCTGGCGGCGATTCTTCCTGGAAGTTATATCTGTGATATGGGAAACCGGCCCATTCGTAACGCGCATTCTTGTGCGTTGATTTCGTTCTGCCGCACGCCATTCTCATTTTGAGGTTAGATTTGTAACTGTGTAAATTTGTGTGTCATTACTACCGCACACGATGTAATGTGTCAATTTTTGTTTTGTTTTAACTAAACATGTCAAAGTATACCACATAAAATCAAGTCAGTGTCAAGACCTTTTGTTAATGTCCGTAAAAATAAGTCTTTCTTTATAATCCTAACATTCAAATTGTATTTCAAATATAGTTTCTTTCTACTTCGAGCGAAGTTAGAATTATTTCCAACACAACTACCAGGAGCACATAGTACCAAAGATACCGTTATACCGATGAAAGGGTAATTTAGTTTACCTTAGCAGGAAGAAATGAGTTTGTACAGCGTGGTTGCCGCGGGGCGCGCGCGGGTGGCCGGTTGCAGCGCAGCGCTAAAGACCTCCTGTCAAACTCTGACAGCCTGGTGTCAGGGCTGTCGAGTGTCATAACAATAATTGGGAGGTGCTCCTTATTATAACGGAACCCAACTCTTATTCAATTAATCTGTATTCTCACATTTCGGGATGCTATCCTGCAAAAATCGTTATCAGACTATCATTTTACTGGCTTACTTGTTTGAAGTAAGGTTTTAGTTTATATGTAATCGTTTATCAACTAATGAAAATGTTATTAAAAGTCTAATAATCTCGGTAGTTACATGATATTTAGATACTTTAGAAACTAAACTATTGTTTTTATACTCGACAAGAATGCTGCCAGTGTATAAATTATTAATACCGAAAGAAATTTTAATGCATTAACATGCAACCCTAACGTTATTGTGGCAACGGAACAAACTCGTTTGTGTCGGCTTAAATGAATCGCGTGACTTGGAAAAACAATTCGCTCGCTCGGAAGTACGCCGAAGTAGGCAACAGTGAAGATTTTTTGTTTCAGACGTGATAGGAGAAATTTCTACAAGGGATGTAGAGGAAACTAACTTACTACTTTTATGTCAGATTCATTCTCATTGAATTTCCTAATTATCGGAGTTACAGAGACAGATTCCTAATTTTAGATTACTTTGAGGAAGTACCGAATGCAAAACTTTAAATACTTTAATTAAAAAAAAGTTTTTATATAAGTGTCAACTCCTTACTTTCTGCTTCATTGTTCACTTCTTATTTTCAAGTTCTATCTTCTAATCTTAAAAAAGAAAAAGAAAACGACTAGGACTATGGTAAATATACAACCTTAAGTATAAACTTGACACTATTTGAGATTAAAAGCCGTCAAAGATTACAAGATTGATCACATAAGTTCAATCCAACGTTTAGATGATAACTAGAAAGCCGGTAGTGACTACTGTATTATTGGTTTTACCGCAAAAATCAATCACAGGTTTTAATGAAGCGCGTCCATTACAACCACAAAGCACCAGGCGCACATAAGCGGCTTGGAACTTCACTCATCTATTAGCCTGTCACTCCTTATCCTGTGTTCTTTGATTCTCATTATTCATTATTAAAAGCAGCTACCGTTATTTATGTTCTCCGGGTTACGAAGCCACAGACAGACACGGCCGTGCGCGAGCTCAAACGTATCTATTTAACCTTTAACCCCGGGTTTTAGAAGTAATAGATAGAAATAAACATTTTTTATAGCGTAAACTAGTGATTGTAATAATTTTATGCGACTTTTTTTTAATGAAATTGTAAGGATTTTTTTTAATTTTGCCTTTTGTATGTTTAACTTACGACGCATAGTAATCGACTCGATTGTCGATTTTTAAAGAGTTAGGCGTCGAAAGGTTTTGTTGTTTTAAATATGCACAGAAGGAATAGACAACACGCTTTGACACTGATAACATTGAGTTATATGTTTTTTACTTACCTACTTCAATACTTCTTAAACATCGCAGGGATTTTTTTTGTTGTCAAAATATTCTTTAGTTATAAACATTAATTACATATGTCAGTGCCTCGTCTTTAACTCGAGAGAGTCTGCGGTAGTTGATTTGTAATTTATATGTAAAACACAGCGCAGAACCCGCCGTCACAATCATTGGACCAGCGAACGAACGCGCAGACAGAAATGCTGCATTTTAAAAATATGCAAACATTTCTTAATTAATAATTTCTGTATGTTATGTTAAAGATAAAATTAAAAAAAGATAAATTGCAAACGAAAACCGAAAAGAATTCCACATTAAATTGTGTGTTTATTACTATGCATTTGACGAAACAATAAACTCATCAATCAACTCTCATTAGAGAGCGATTGCTAAATTCTACGAAAATAATTTCTTATAATTTGTTAGATTTTAAATGCATCAGAAGTTGAACCACGTATAACAACATAACACAAAAGACTTCAAAACTTTCGCTAAAGATTAATGAAGAGGTAAAAAGCAAATTAAGACATACAACACGCAATAAAACAATACGAGGCTATTTTGGGAGGATTTGCACCAGGTTACTTCCTATATTTGCGATCAGAATAGCAGCTCAGCCAACTTCAGTGCCATCTTACGTGACGTGCTGCACAAATAGCACCCATAAGTCACCGAAATGACAAGCACAAATGTAGATGTAGTAAAATTGTTTACAGTTAATTTTTCCTACGATTCTTGTTTATAGCTATTAATATATGAATATGTATATGTTTTGTCTTCTTGTAGCACGTGCTGCAAGCGACGCCGCGGGCGTTGCCGAGTGTTTGTCTTGTTTGTTTAAATGTCAATAAAAAAAACGGTGCCGGTCATTCAGCGCTAACAAGACGCCCAGGGCCTGTACAATAAAAACGCCCGGACTTTTATTGTACCCCCTCCGTGAGTGACGCAAACGACCTATTATTAAATATCAATTAGTTACGGTTTGTTAGGGTCATTTCATTGAACCTTTTTATGTTATGTATTGTTTAATACATATTCTTACGCTGTATCTAATCTAGTAACATTTATATGATTAATGGTTACATTTTCTTTTACATCATTAGTTGAAGAATTACATGACGTAGTCGTTTCGTCTTAACCTGGATTTCGATTCAGTACTTAGATGTAAAAGCCCACTAAAGAACTCCTGTAACGGAATAAAAAAAAACTAAAAATTGAGTTCTGCAAAACACTACAGTTAAATTGAATTTATTAACTTACAATCAACGTTAACAGCATTTATTCACGAATTCTCATAATTACTCTCCCCTTTTTTCTTTAGTAATTCACAATTAACCCCAAAGCATTGTCCCTGCAACATGTTCCGTTTATTGCGGACACATGTCGCCAAAACAAACAAACTGACCGCTGAGTAATATAAGGGATTGGTTTTTTGACCCTAGCCGAATGTAGGGTAAGCGACCTGTAGTCGATTAGGTCATCGATGATCATTGTAACAAATTGATGCTTTACTTTAATTGGTGTGAAGTATGAGGACACGCTGCATTTGTATTTACATAAATGTGTTTGTTATAAAATATTGTGTTAGATAAGCACCGACTTTTTAAGATTTAAGTTCCAAGAAAGATAAATTTACATAGCGTCAACGAATTCCAGATAACCCAATAAATAAGCATATGAAAACTTTTCATGGCCCATTGACAACAAAAGCGGTAACTATTGATAGATATCTGAACGTTATATCATCCGGTTAATGCGTACTTCCGGCCGGGAACGGGGGAGAAGCAACTCTCCCGGGAAAGGCGCCTCCCTGAGGACGTTGTGTCTCATTAGTTGACGCGAATTTACATAAACTAATGTCGAAATTATGTTGTGGGATTATGTTGCCACACTTGCTGGGACGCGGATGTTACATATTATGTGTTATTAGTTATGGGTATTGGTGTAGAATATTTTATGTGGAATATACATTTAATGAACTAGTTATATGATAGAAATAGCAGATTATACGGTAAAAAAGAAAGAAGTAAATATGATAATAATTAAAATAAAAATCAGTAAAATATTCAATCACTCGATATGTTTCTTTGCAGTATTATTTACAGCGACAACAGATTTGATAAAAATATTAACAATGTTAAAAATTTGATATATATCAGTTTTACTGCATCTGAGAAATGTATTCTTATTGTATTTGAATGTGTTGTAAGATCAAAATGTATTTCTTCATAAATCCAATCAGTCAAAGATAGTACAGCATTTAAATACTTACTTGGAAATAGATTAATCGAGTAATAAAATTTTAGTGCATTACCGTCTTATGTGGCTCGACACTTATATCCGTTGTACAAACCCCAGCTGTTTTAGCGTTGTTTAACAGCGCAGGGCCGATCGCAGCCCGATATCAGAGTTCATGCGAAGTCCCATGCCGAATGCTAAGAGGCTAAGGCTCCTCTCACGTTCTGTGGTTTTATGGATTTGAGGACAATCTAATAGTACAATCGAACTTTCAGTATAGGTATCAATTTTATCACATTAGGATCTTGTTTCTGTTCTGTCATGTATCTTCGTAAAATTTTAACCAGTTTCCAATGTTTTGAACTCAAAATTTCAACCAATTTTTTAATAAGATTGTAAAAATCTTTCATAAAAGAAAACAATCGTATTTTATTTTTGAAAGCGATGCGTTAAATACCGACCCAATCTGAATACTATGATCCATAGTATTCGATTTGGGCAAGGTCCACCTCCTGATATTCTTTTTTAAGAATTTGTTATTATTTTGTTGTATAAAATGCATACAACATGCATTCATATTTAACATCAATCTGCGGCGCGCGATACAAGTGTGGTAAAACAAGCATTGATTGATTTAAGACGTCTCATACATATGCGTACCCAACGGATGGTAGATATAGTCATACATCTCTATTTCTTGAACGTACAACCAGTTGCCACATACATAAAATATTTTACATTGGTCTAGTAAATGTCTTGTTGTCTGTACAAAATCTCTTGATCCTAAAATTAAAGTAATTATTTATGCAAAGACTGGAATTATTATCGAATGTTATTGAATATTGAATATATTATTGTAATAATAAATAATTTAGTGTTTGGCAACAATCTCACACGATGTGGCGATGTGATCGAAATATGGTACCGGACTAATTTGGAATTAGCTTATGGATTCTTCTTATAAATATATAAACATGTTAATATAAATTAAAACTAGCTTAGGAAATAGAGTCATCACCTCTTGTAAGAGTAGTATGATCGCTGTGCAGCATAGCCTCTTGGTTTAAAAGGTGCATTGTTTTCAATTACTATTTAAGAACAATTTATATCTCCCGTGTCGTTTCCGATTATTCATTGCATTTTTTTTTAAATGCCTCGCAGTTGTCCAACTCTATAAAAGTATGCAGCTGCGCAGGTATTCAAAAACAAAACAAAGTCGTCGAGATCAAGCAAACGATCATAACCCGTTAACCTTAACCTAACCGAGAATATTAATTTTAATGTTGTTTTAAAAACTTTCTAAGGGCCGGGCGCTAGTTTTTTTTCTTGCCTGAGGTGAGGAACCCGAGACTGTGATGGATGGTCGAGCATCACTGAGGCGGGGCGGTCATTATAAAACAATAACAGGCAGCGAGTGTCCGTTACAATTTGTGTTCCGCAACAATCGTCTCTATATAATCGGATGACCATGATTGTACTTTTGTTGCACTACTTGGGACAATTGTTATTTATTGAAATTTTTAAGTTATTTGATTTTTCTTAAAATAATAATGGTATTAAAATTAATACAACATTATTAACGAATAAACAGATAATATAATCACATCCCCACGTTGCAATAGTTCGAATTGTGCTCCACCACCATATTGAGTACATATCAAAAAATGTGTAAGCTATCGCTTGGTCAACCTACACGAAGAATATTAAGTAAACATAGTTTACTCTTGTAAATAAATGGCAAAAATAGAAATTATTATCGTTATAAATTCGGTCACTTACTTGACGTTTTAAATTTTATTTTTGGCACAAATGGTACAGTCGATGAACAAAGAAATAAACCAAAAAATAAACGAATCCTCAGGTCGAACCTAATTTTTTTTTAATCAAAATTTCAATTAGGATTTTTGCATTCATTTTGAACCTGAACTTAATTAATTTAGCTTTATCATTGACAGTATTGACAGTCTTACTTTCTTGTTATAATGTTTTTTTTTTTTTCATTTGTTACAGGTAAGTGTTTAATAATTCCATTGAGATTTGTCATCGGTCGAATAAGGTAAGTACATAAACAGTTCGCGTTGGAATGCTTTTACGTCTCTTTAAATTTAGTGATAAAATTTACAACAAAGAGATCGGTGTCTCATAACGCGTCTTTGAGCTTTTATGCTCTGTCGCCAACAATTTTATGCATTTAAATCGCATTCGGAGAAGTGATTTACAAGATGTCTTTAGCGTTGACGACTTTATAAAAATGTGTCGGATGTTTTCGATGTCATTTTAAATGTTGATTAGCTAAAGTCGAATGCTGTCATCGCATTTGAATGAATACAGTAGCATTTGTATTACACTATAATTTTTTGAATTAATAATAAAATAACTTCTAAAAAGAAGCATTTACAAGGACTTCAGTAGGTACTTCACTGTGAGTCTTACTAAAACTTCTTTTTAGAAGTTGTTTTACTAATATAACATTTTAATGTGTGGATTCTCACTTTTTATACCTTAAGACGTTTTATTAACCACAAATAATTAAGTATAATCGGTATCAAAGGAGTCATGTTTTATATATGATTCAAGTCAACTACTTGTGTTTTTCGGCAAAACTACATTACAAATTACCTATTTGTTGTTTCTCTCTTTGCGTAAGCCGTAAAGAAAGATACGCTTCCTTTCTTTGCGTGTATTTTTTGAATGTCATTTTCCATTTTGAGTGTACGAGATGTTTCTCAAAGTTTAATTTTAACTTTTACTTAGAGTGATAAATCATATAAAATAGCACAGAGCGTAATTCACAATATGGCAATGTTTAGATATTTTACAGCCGCATTTTTTATTATTTGTAGAATTTATATCCTTTTAGATGACCAGACAATTTGATGTTTTAACGTAGTACCATTGTTTTTCAAGTAAGGGGTCTCTACGGAGCATAATTGCAATGAAAGTAAACTGTTTCAAACAACGGCAATTACAATCAGAATCACTTAAACACCGGCTCGCTGAGTCGAGTCTACCGAATGCCGACGGCCAGTAAACACTGTAATCGTGGACCTCGGGAGCCCCATTCCTAAGTCAAACTGATTGCTGCCTCGTAGACCTTAGCAATGAAATTTAAGATTATTTCACAATTATTAGCTGAGTCGTTAAGCGATTGACTTGTGCCAAGGAGTATTCCTTGGATTCTTATACCGTATATGATATGCGTATTACGTATCACAATTTGTTTTTAAGTTTGTCATAAAAGAAATAACGAACAATAATTTAAAACCCAATCCACACTTTGATTTTGTACACACATTAGAACCCTATTATTACATAAAATGGCAGAAGTAGATTTACTTTGGTGAACGTAGAAACTGTTTTTAAATTCTTTAAATATAAAGGTCGTACCAACAATTCGAGCTGTAACAAAACGAATAAACGAAGACCTGTTGGGATTGCGGCAGAATAAATAACATATTACTTTCCTTAAACCTTTGTCCCATAAATTGAGTAAAGTCAACACGGAGTTTTAAATACATTTAATAATCGAAACTGCGTGTTGCTACGAATACAAATATTGAGTAAATCGGTGATATCTTAAGGCGACGGTAACGCGTTGGCCCCGGGCCAGGCTGCAGCCGCGGCGTTGAGCTAACCATAGACTTGGCGCCGCTACCGCCTTCCACTTGTGTGGTCCTTGCTTTATGACGATACTTCCCAGGGATTGCTGGATATTTATTTTGTTAACTATACAATTATTAAAAACGATAAAAATTTAGGCCTCACTAGGTGAGAAAATAAAAAATACATTTAATTTTTTTAGTATGATAAAAAGATAGTTGAACGGCGGGTTGCTATCCAACATCAACATAAACCTGCATTTATCCAAAATCTTGTTTCACTTAGGGTTAGGCATGGCTCTATACATGTACATAAGCTTAGAGATCTTTTCTGTTTGAGTACGAGCATTCGTTTCCTAAATATTAGCAACTTTACTGCGATAGTAAAAGGTCGTCTAAAACAATGACTTAATATCAAGTGACTGATATGCAAAAATAAATAAATAATAATAGCAACATTTGAATCGAACATATCAAATTGCGGATTACAATCACGTAATATTCGTCTGCTCACATTTCATTTCTAAGAACGGCGCGATGTGAAACTCTGGTTTAACGCGATAGGTGGCGGACACCGCATAGTCTGTCAGCTGGCAGGTGCTTTGTGGCATTATTCAAGAATTCTGCGGATAAACGACGACTGGAATTATTAAGTGAGGTCTCTGAAGATAAGTCATATTGTATGGGCCGAGTATAAGTTGCATTGTAATAGAATAGGATATTTTATAAAACACCTATTGGGACGACTTCAAATTAACTGCTGAAGGTAAATGGTCGATACAATAGTTTTAGTACTATGTACTACTAATGGTCGTGTAATTAATTCTAAAGCTCCTCAGATTAACTACAATAATAATTGTCATCGTCATTGGTCTTTAATGGTATTTGTGGAATTATATTGCGCTGAAAAATAAACCGTTTTTGTTATATCTGAAAGCCTTTAAATTTATCGCCCGTATTTGAAAGGTCGACTTTATAAGCTTATCTTGATAATTTGCTGACGAAAATCAATTTTCTGCGGTAATTTTTCAAGAAATAAACCCACACCGTAATTTTTGCGAGATCGCCTGAGCCAATAAACAATAAAGAACAATTTTCCCATGTCCGGTAATCTGATGCGCAAATAACAATCTTTAAGGCTTTGTGATAAAGTTCATTTTATGTTAATTTATTTGACAGTGGAAGTTGGTCACCACTTTGTGGTGCTTTCTAACCTGGAACGTTTGCGTGCTGTTATAAAGCTTCGTTATGCGACGTTATAAAGTTCATTTTAACGCATTTAGTATGAAATTAAGTTTGTTTGGCATATAACTAGTTAACGGAGTGCGTATTACCGCGCCTTGTTGGCCTTTTTCGGGCGCGCCTAATTGTAGGTTCCCGACGCCTCGCACGAACGCCGCGCTCCTTTGTAGGGCTGCCCTTTGCATTCGACGACACCCGTTTTATAGATATTTCATCTCAAAAACTTCACTCTAGGCAAACAGTATGTAAAATTAAATATATTTAAATGTCTTCATTAAAAGAAATGTGATTTTTTCTGTGCCCACCACCTTGTAATTTTATATTTAAGTAGAATAAAAAAACCTTTCATCTGCGTTTACTGTGGTTTTTTTTGTTATTAAGTTTCTTGGCTTTTATTTAATTTAACTGATATCTAAATTGTGATTTTTAAATAGCCTAGTTTTATGTCGTTAGTTTCATTATCTATTTTTATATAATATTTTTATTATTAAATTTTAATTTTACAATTTAAATTATAAAATAAAATTTAAATTTAAATAATGAGTAGCAACAACAACACCGACCTCAAATGTCTATAATTTTATTTAAACTCATTAAATCATTTATGACCACGGTACGGCTCATTACAAAGCCATTAAACGTATTAAGTCTACTAATATGTCAATTTTCGGTATATGTTCGGAACCCAAGGTAGCGACAACCCGCATGCGAATGTCCCAAAACTTTCTAACAAAAAAAATTTAAATCGGTTCATAAATGTCAAAGTTTACTGGTAATAAACACGAAAAAACAAAATAAGTGAGAACCTCCTCCTTTTTTAAAATCGTAACCGACTTAGAAATGAAAGGATAAATGGTGTTTAGTAGTGTCGTCCCATTTGGATCCAAACAAGCTTAGTTAAACGCGATTGCTATATCTGTCTTTTTTTGAATTTTGGAATATTACAGTATGGTGGCAACACTAGTGATCTTAAAAAAAAAATAATAGCGCCGTGCATTGCATAATCTGTCGCCGTCGTGTGTGGCGGCCCTAACTCAGGGCGAGGGCGGGCCGCTGACGGCCGCAATTGAAAAATAAACATCGTGAGTGATGGCGGGCGCCGTGACGCGCGCCGCTCGTTACCGCCGCCATTTTGTCTTTGATTCGCAACACGAAATGGCAAGCTTTTTTCCATTCACTTTAAAATTAATTACTTTCTTCAATTTTGAAAGATTTGGAAAGGAGGCCACGTACAAGTCGACGCAGCGTAGGCAGCAAACACGGTGTTTTTTTTTTTAATAAAAGAAAGTGGCAAACGATCAATGCCGAAAGTGACTGCTACCCATAGACGTCTGCAACAAGCATTTGCGAGTTGCAGATGCGTTGCCTACCTTTACACAGAGGATGGGAATAGACAAAAAAATGGACAATTTTTTTTCTCTTATCAAGCCTCTTTCCCTTCCCACCCTTTCCTTATAAGGGTGGGAAGGGGAAGAGGACTAATTCGGTCTCCGGCACCTCACTCCTCAGACGAAATGTAGAAAACTTTCTACTTCACACTTGTCTTCTGTGAGGTCATGGTATTTCACCGGTCGAGCGGCCTCTACCACTGTTAAAATAATATGTCCGATAATGTAGTCAAAGTATGGCATGTCGTATATGGAAGTACACAGAATCACGCGGTGTCACACATATATTGTGACAGTTATTTTTTGTATTTATAATTTCCTTTTGTACTCGTATTTGTATTTAATCAAAATTTGTTAAACAATGTGGGAAAACACTCGCTCATGCTAGTTCATGAGTCAGGGAACTCGCCTTGTAATCTACTCGATGAACGTTTTTATTACTATTATCATTATTATAAAGTTGCGGGAATCCACTGGATCTTCGATCTTTGTGGGGATTCATAGGGAAGGCCTACGTCTGGCAGATGTATGCTGGATGTTAAAAAACTAGCAGTATAGATTTAGATTTAGGGTACGAACTACCGATCATGAGATCATAGGTTCGAATCCTGTCATTCGACTTTTTTGTTTCCTAAATCTTAGCACAGGCGTTTAAGATTAGTTGGAATGTTAAAATAAAGAAAAAAATAAATAAGAGACATATACATATTTTAAATGTCCCAAGTGCAACATTTGAAGAGAAACTATTGTTGCTAGACTAGACAGGTAGAGGATATTTGATTTGTTAATACTCAAAGGTTAGTGCGCGATTCGTGATGTATCTTAGCTCTTAATGTATTTGCGGGCCAGTATCGCTCGCCTGAGTAAACAAAAGAACGAGAGCGATAAATCTCGACTGTATGAGGTGCTTGCGGCAAAACCTCTTCCAGCGTAGGGTTGGTACAAATGACTTTTTTATTATTTTCTCAAATATTTTATTTTTAAACATATCCGTTATAAAAATAACGTTTTTAATTCAATTACAGAAGCAGTATAATTTTTACTTAACATTTAATTATAAATAAGTTACATTTGAGCATGATTAAAAAGTGTAAGAAATGCCTAAATATGTCCTTAAACAGAACACTTCTTGGATGCTTATGTTAAACTTATGTATGTTATTTGTTTATTTGAACTTTCAACGATGGGTAGTGAACAACCAATAACGAGCTATATAATCTCAGATTTTGAATAATAAATACATCAGTAGAGAGGTTGGCTGGCTCACAGATATCATTTATTTTGTTTTAATTTTTAAAATATTTTGGCAGCCCTATGTGCCAAGCGAGGGGAGAAATGGTTTCGATTGAAATTCGTTTTGCTTGTGTTTATTTTCATAATGATTTCGGAAGAGGCTATCGTTTAAATTGTTTTTTGATGGTGGCGCTAATGTGGAAACAGATTTAAGCAACATTTCCTAAGGCCAGAAGTGTCGACACGCCTTTTATCAAAGAAGGATTTGATTATAACGTTTTAACCGTGCCGTTTAAAATGCTTTATTTGGGGAACAAATTAGTTATTTTGTATGAAATGAACCTTATAACGTAAAGCAATGTCTGCCTATACCTTAAACATTTTCACATCAGATTTTCAAAGTTTTATTCTTCGATAATGTTATATGAACTCATCTCGTAGCTCAGCAGTGGACCTCCTGTTCTTCTGGGCGCCAGTGTCGCTCGGTTTCATTGTTAGGAGATGGAGAATTTCAAGCTATATTGATCTGCACTAACGCAGCACTAACTACCATTGTATATTTTAGGTACCTACTATACAGAAAACAACGTGCGATATCCATAAATAAATGATATGATAAATTTATCCATCGCCTTGTTTTAAATATTTTTTTTTTACTTTATAGTCGCATCATGCTTGCACATTGCCCACTTTTCGTAAATATAATTCATAATTTATTTTGAACCCTCTGCCGCCGTATTATAGAATATGCAGGTGCGTTTCCGTTAAGTTCAAGTAGACAATAATAATAAGTAAATAAAGTTAAAGACAGCTTCAGTAGTTAATGACAACAAGTGATATAATTTTAATGAAACAAATAGTAGTTATTTATTTATATTTTCTACATATTAATATCGCTTTGGACATAATTATTGTGAAAATTAAGTGTATTTTTTACCTTCACCATTATCGGACTTAGTCCGTTCTCGGACCTTTTAAGTTATTATCGTCATATGCAAGTAACTTGATACGGCCGATTGGCAGTGCCGCCTCGTATCTGTCCACGTCGCGAATAAACTTGATAAGGTGCTTTTAAAGTTATTTACACTCGACCGCAAAAACATTGTTGGGCAAATGCTAAAAATATTTTTTTATAATAAATGGTTATAATACGTGTGTACGTGACGGTACATATATTTATGCATTTTATGGCAATGTGTCTTGCACTAATACATAATAGTAAATTCGATCTTTTCGGTCATCTATCGTAGGCCTATTCGTAGTATATGTTCCCTTGAATCAATAAAAACTATACACGTAAAAAATCATGAACATAATATGATACTTTAATATTAAAAAAAATGTTAACTTTTTTACGATTGCTAGCACATTGTCGCGACTATTGCTAACTTAACCGCCCGAGCAGTGACGTGATGAGTATATAATATTAATTTACATAAAGACTTATCCTTTATGGCTATTTAAGTTCTACAAATCGCCTCGCTAACGATCAGGCCTCGACTCAAATCACGCGCGAGGCGATTAGCTCGCCAACGTAATGCAAAATGTAGCCAAGCTTTAGATAAGCATTATCAATATGACGCTATAAGATGCCGATTTAATGTGCTATCTGTGTTTACTATTTAACTGCATAGCGTTAGCCGATAGGTTTTCAAGTTTAGGTTATTATTTCTATGAATCATTTTTTTTCTTTTTCTTTCGTAACTTAACATTTGTATGTATATTTCACATCGGTTAAATAAACTATTTAAAGAAATGTTTAAATGTTTATTGTGACCGGGAATACTTTTACGGGATAATTTTGTATGTACTTGGTATAAGACAATTCGACTTCGGTCGAAAACACACATTAGTTACGTTTTGTCAAAGGATTAAATGTCAAAGTTCAACATTTCTATGGCCAAAGTCCAACATAATATTATTTTATCTAATTATGAGTATTTGACAATCCGTTGTTTCTATCAATGTGTTGATTCACGGACTCGCCAACAGCGACAGCCTAAGATTTTAACCATTTTAAAATTCTAAAATAAAGCTTGTTAAATAGCCAGTTATTGTCAATTTTAACATTCCGGTGTAGATAAAATATTTGACTTTTCTGTGGTCCTACGAACTCATTAAATACCTATGTTGACTAAGAGAACATAAGGGTACGAATATATTGCAATTTTATGTATGCACTCTGCAGTTTAGCAGGGAGGGTGTACGTCGAGTATTTATTCGCGATATTAGCAGGCTATCGTTTGAAGTCCGAGCGATGTCGCGCTGAAAGCTTCCATCCATCCCGATGTGAATGCGATAATTGTATTACAATGTACAGTCGAGTTACTTCGCGGTATTCCACTTACAGAAAAATTGCCTTGTTCCTTGCGACAAGCTAAACTCCGCCTCCTTCTTACGAATAACCAATTCGGGTGCTATCGATGTTTTTACAAAATAAAGTAAAATCTATGGCGTACCTGTATGTGTTTTCCGCTAGGGAAGTTTTACGATCTCTGCCATTCAGACGAAATCATTATTTGCGGATACTTTTGTTACAACATTGACCGACCTTTTTTCGTCCTAACACATTTAAAAGTAACATTCTATTGGTTATTGTCTACATCGACGTCTCAAGGCGTACGAAACGTTCAAACAATTGTCTCTTTTAAAATGGAATACCGCCAAGGAACTTGACTGTACATGTAGACCACATTTTTTTTTTTAGTAAAAAAATGTTTAGATTTGTATTGGTACTTAGTCGGTGTTAGCCAAAAAATGCGCGTTCATGAGTGACATTCGATACAACAAATAAAAATTATAAAAATATGATAACAAGCGATGCCGGCAATGGTGATTAGCTTGTTGTAGTCGGAGTAGTCTCGTTCCCCGTACACGTGTCTGGCGATGAAAGCCTCTAGTTACTTTGATATTGTTTTGACTTTAAAAGTTATTTTTGAGATTTACGCTATAAAGAATAATGGTAGCAACAAATTATGTGTTTCCGTGTGTTTATGCATACATACATGTTATCTTTACATAATTTTTTGTCCTTGTCATCTGAGGTATTTTATTTATCTTTATTAGGCCTTTATGTACAGAATTCAGTATAGGCACAATCTATATAATTGAAACTTAAAGATGCGGAATAGTTTCAAAATACCACTACAATAAAACATCTATTTTTATTACTGCCCAACGCATGACAGGAGGTGTCTGTAATTCTCGAGCAATTTGATTATTTCAATAGAATTTATTAAATCGGCCTCTCATTTTGGTTATTTTCACAATGCCCATGCATTATGATAAATGAACAATTATTCACTATGACCGTAAATTTATATACTCGTAGATATCTTAATAAATGATGGCATTGACACTCAAAATAGCTCTGTTAATTATCGTGTGTTGCTTTACACCCTTACAATATTATTGTAAATAAAGATTTACACATTTGCTTTGCCATTTAACAGATGACTTCACAGTTAACTGATTAACCGCCGCTGCCGGCTGCGGCCGCCGCAACCTGCGGAGACGAATCCGTCTTGTCTGTCGCATTAGCATTACGTCTTGACGCAGTTGACTTGGCGATAAGTTTACTTGTATCTGTGTCACCAATTGAACCATGACATACGGTAATGTATTTGTATAAATTTGTAATGTTAGCAGCTGTTACAACAAGGCAACTCCATCGAGAAGCTCCTACGATATTTACCTCTACGTGGTTATTAGTTATTGCGCTTTCAAGATTTGCATACTTGTTAGAATGCAACATGATGAAATATTTTGATAAATTCCATGAATTCAGTCATTAAGTTTTTAGCTAATGAAATTATAAAGCATATAAGATGATAACTAAGTTTAAAATTATAATAATAATAAAGACCACGAGCAAGTAAATCTTGAGTGTTGTCGCTACTCGCTTGCCATTGTTAAAATTTTACTGGTCACTACGGTCTACACGCTACGGTCTAGACACAACACTAGACTATATGGTCGCTACCGTAGCATTGTCACAATAACAGTTTTGTCACAATGTCAATATTTTCTTGGCCCTATTACTAAAAGTGACAAATCACCTGCATACAATAAACTTACCTACACCAAATAAATGACATTTTGTTGAACTAAATTCTTTAACTAACACATTCTTTTCTCAACATTGTTTAGCAATCGAGCCATCGCATTCGAGACAAAGCTCGTCGCGTGCGTGTTTCGCGTTCTAGCGTAAACGTGGATTATTGGAAATGCTACTTCTAGGTTTCTCTGTTTCGATTAACCGTTAGATTAGATTATTTTATATCGATTGATTTTATGAAGGTTTGTAATGTGTTGTTTGTCGACGTGTCCTACGTTTGATCCCTTGATGTCAATGAACTTAATTTAAGAAAAAAATAACCTTTAAAAATGTAATCAGTTCTTTAACTTTTTAATGTATTATTAAAAGTTATTATTTACTAACAATCACTCACAAGTTAAATCTTAAACAGTAAATATATTAAACGAATTAACATGCATGAAAAAAATCATTATTGATCTAAATAATGTGTTTAATTTTTTGTCATCTATATGCAGTTCTGAATTTTCGTGTGGCCACTAAAACGACAATAAAAGCGATTCCGAATTTTAATCTTTTAGCGATTTTAATGTTCGTACCTTTTAATAACCATATAATGTGCAGTATAACACGAAATAAAATTGCATATAACAAACGCCCATTAGAGTTTGAGTGAATGTTTTGATCTTGAGCCTTCAAACAAGAGTCTTTACCAATTTACTAGTAAGCAGTAATTATTATTATTATAAACAAATAAACTCATAAAAAACGATACGCTTATTTTACCACATAATGTATTCTTAGGAATTTATTAATAGTCGTTTAATCAAATTAGTAGTAATTAATAATACTCCTGTGAGAAATTCCGTGGCCGCACGCAGGCACGTTAAGGAAGTGCAGCAAAGGGGAATGATTGACCGCTTCCTCCCGCGCCGCTTACACCAGGCCCTTTGTTTCATGCTCGCCTGGTACACACGAATCCCCTTTAGGTACTCTGCTTAAGAATAGTAATTGAATTTATGACGACAATCAATGATTTAAAATTTGTGATTTTTTAAATAATTTTTCCACTATATGTTTTCTCTCATTTTTTTTCTTTTTTTTTAATCGAAATTTGTAACATTAGATAACGCAATGAGAATATTTTCGACGTGTTGCAAAAGTGAGTAGCAACATTGGTGGGAGATGTCGTATACAGACTTATTCTGTCCGATGCGATGATCTTTTATAGGTGAAAAAAAAAACTGTATTTTATTTAGGACGCTAGTTTTTCGAATTTAGTATTAATTCTTATCTCTGTCAATATGTCAACTTGAGAATTAAATGAGATATACTTTCTAATGTTCCCTCCAACAAAGGAAAAAATTTAAAATCGGTGAAATGACGAAGTTCTGTGATAACAAACATAAAAAATAAAAAAAAATACAACTGAATTGAGAACTGATTTTTGAAGTCGGTTAAAACCGCGCAACCGAAAAAATGAAGAGCCGAGCGGCCTGTTTCACGGGCCGGGTGCTACCGTGTTCAAAACAAAGTCCCTTCTAACTTCATGGTAATTGATTATTTGATTTTTGAAAAAGCCATAGGCCGATGCGTGATATATCAGAAAATAAAATGCTCTGCTATCCGTGTGAAGCCGGAGCGGGTCGCTAGTATTTCTGTATGGCCCAAAACTGCCATGACCCATGGCCTAATATGCATTTATCTGACATGACCATTACTTTTATCTGTACATCTAAAAATCTAATTATTACACGTTTTTTAAACTTATAAATGGTTTAAATATTTTAGTCATTATAAAATAGTCTCTTTACATCACGCAGCTGCTTTGTAGAGTTGGAGCGTATGTGAAAATACATAAGGGCATGTTCACACAGTAAAATATGTCTACAACGGCCTTGTCTATACCCGGCAGCGGGGTCATCAGTCACACAGCTTCTGATGCTGATCGAAGAGTGTACATTTGACTTTTGACCCTTGCTTGTACCGGTTCAATCCGAATCGACCTCTATCGAACGTTGGTAACGTATATATATTTTTTTGTTTTTAGACTCATGTACTTTGTGAATTTATTATACGAATGATCTGAGACTAATGTTAATATAATGTTGCTATCATTTTTTTTAATTTTTAAGAGCTGGTCCCTGGTCTATGTTTAAAAGAGGAACGTTTTCTAGGCTATTTATTTGTGTGCAAGTTTAAAAGACTCATAATCTAAAAAAATAAAGTCTAAAATTCATAATCAAACTAAAACAGACTGTCTTAAATTATAAATGTCAAATAATTATAAATGTGTGATATAAATATATCATGCAAGCGTGGGAGGTCTTTAGTACATTGCTTTGTTTAAAAAGGTATGCAAACATTCATGTATGTTTTTTTTTTTTAGAAAATTAATTTTGTTGGAAGGAAAAACGCGTAAAACAAATATTCCATGCGAATTCATCGTAGCTAGGCGGCACGTTGGCAGCGCACCGCGGGCGCTTGTAATTGCCGCCCAATGTTTGTTTTGTTCGTCCCTTGACTTTCGCTATCCCCCTCCCTTTCCCTCCGATTTACATTCACATAAGCTTGTACGTTTCTTACATCAGCGGAGCTACTTAAATTTTATTTATCACTTTAACTTTTCGAACAACACTCGATAAGCTAAACGGATTAAGTACAAAATTCTGCGTTGAACTTACAACCATATTGAGTCGTAAAACGGTGTATTTTATTTTTTAATATTGTTATATTTCCTGCAGGATACGATATTTATGGATTGATATTCTCTATTCAGGTTTATAAATCACGGTTGTATTATTGATTGTAATTATCATGGCCGAGTAAGTTAAATACCTTGCGCTCACGCGATCTCCGGCTACGGATTTATCTGTTGACATTACAACGTCTCGTGGCTCGCAAAGGCTCTCGGTACGAGATGGTATGCTTTGATTTGTGTTGGATGCAATGACCATAGCATAGCTTGCCCTATCTTGAACAAAAATCTTCATTTAATGTCACCTTTGTCTTTAGTATGTCAACAATTTAATGAAAATAAAATTTAAAGCTTTTTTCCTATGAAGACTATTGGGATTTCCATATTTTCATATCTAATTACACCGTAATATGATTCAATATTAATGTTTTCAGATATGCGTAAGCATACTTAAAAATAATTATATCGCTAACATATATTGCAGTCAAATAAACATAATTTAATGAAATGCTTGTAACCTTAACATATATTTCAAAACAACCATTTTTTTTTTAAATCCGAGCGGCGACGAACAGCGTACGACAGCGAGCTTTATAGAGGCAATTAAAAGCTCAGTTGACATAAAGCCGCGCTCGCTAAATTCAATGCGACTGGGCCGCTCGTTTCGTCACCACCATATTCGGTTTATTGACGCGGCACCTGATCTTTTAAGTCATGCGCAGACATAAAGTTTCTAGATGAAGTTTTACACAAAGTAACTTGTGTATAATAATAATAAAAAAAAACAATTGCAGATAGGTAACTAAGCGAGGAGTAGTCCGTGGTGTTTTAGTAAGCTACTTCAAGTTAGAAACTTGAACTAATTCGACCACTGCGAATCTTTAACACTTCCAGACATCTCTCCCCCGTCATCGTCAGTACTATTTGATATTTTTTCACTAAAAATTTCTGTCTTTCTTATTTATTTTATTTAATTCTTGGTTAATAACTTAGAAGTCCTCTCCATACTACACATTTCTACAGTACATCCTGATTAACCATCACCTCCTTTTCATTTTTAGTAGACAGGGTATGGGACTGGTCTCTGAAGTGATAATAACTTAATTTTACTTAAATAAATACTTAATTTTACACCAAACGCTCATGGAGTAATTTCACTTCTCAAAAAAAAAAAAAACATTTAGAATTTCTCACATCGTGGATTTGTATAGTTTTTCTTCCTTTTTCGCTTGCTCATCGGTTGCTTCCAGTTTGAATCGTACTTCAACGTGGAGACAATGAGTAGTAAATCAGCTCGGCAAAAAGACGGCAGGTGAGCGCGACGCTTTGCTTTGCCCTACGCGCCGCTCTTTCAACGGAACCGTTTTTTGTTGCTTTCGTTCGGTGTTTTTTATTTAACTGTTTGCAGGTTTGACCCGATTAGGTGCAATGGACATAGAATTATGCTTACAGAAGTCCTTTTACAAGTTACGGAGTAGCAGTAGGTAACTATCATTTTTTTTAGTTAAATGTAATTCGAAAAAGTTATGGCATTTAGAAAAGTTAAACATTTACCGTTAAAACAGTAACGAAAATCGATGTTGGTGGTTTTAATATTATCATATAGACATATCTGTTTTTTTAACAAATACAATTGTTGAATGATATAATAACCGAAACAAGTTTCGTGTTTAAAAATAAAATAAATTCCAGAATGAAAATCCAGAATGAAAATCGCTGCTATGCTATGTGTGGCGCAGCGCCCAAGCGAGTCGCTCGTCTGTCTCTGTGAAATTATAAAGGATAAGCGCGTCACAGGAGAGTTGGTCGCGTTGTTTTTGCGCCGCCATGTATAATGCATGCGCTACATGTGTCGTCGCTGATTGAACACGGACGGACACGCCGGTGGCTTTTTATTAGGCGCCGGAACACGCCTAAAATCATTTAGACTTCGTAACTTACACTCGTGTTAGTTGTTTGTTTGTTGTCGTGTAGTCTTGTTTGTTGACTCGTTATCTGAATTGCTCTCAGTATATAAGCATGTACAGGTGTACATTGTTAAGTAATGTCATATTATACATATAAAACCACTTATAGTATAATTTTTTGCTTCAATTGATTTGTCGACAAATAAATTCGTACAAATCTTTGCTGCAAATGTCTCCTTTTTCTAACATTATCACATTCAAATTACATTAGCTCGATTGTGAAAACTGTGCAGTATATCTATGTAATATTGACAAAAAACGTTTCGGGATATTTTAGCTGATACGAATGCAAATCTTCCTCTAGCAGTGTGTACTCTGCAAACATAATTTTAAATCATCATCATACAATTGGAGTCAAAATCTTTTGTTATAGACACATACACGTTTTGCCCAAAATCCCGATCAAAAACGCATTCACTATTAAAGATACATCAGTAGACGATTTTGTTCATCCTGTAGCTAAATGTTTTTAAAAATATTAATGAAACATTCCTGACTCGAATGTGACAAAAAAATATAAAACAAATATATAACCTAGGTATTTATATTAGTTATCAATTCGAACTCACAGTTGAATTACTTAAATATGTCATGTATGCATATGTTTGCTTAAATATGTTGGATTACTTAAATATGTATGTTTGATACAATTTAAAAGTTTAAATACAACACCATAAATGTTTAACAGTTTCATACCATAAATAATCAAAAAGATCTTAAATCGTTTGTTTTGAATCGATTTTTAATTTACATCACAGCATTGCTTCGTTTTTCCCGCTCTTTTCACCACACTACAATCGATCAGTAATCTTTAAGCAACTTCGATTATTGGACTGCATTCGGGAACATGGATTCCTTGTGTTTTTCACTCTCGGAATGCCTCGGGAGCGCAAACCATCACGCTGTTAGTGTCACGCACACGGACAGACATGTTGACAGGCAAAAAATATATGAATATGAAACGATTGATCACACAATAGGTTATAAATCACAAAGTGTGCTATGCGGCTATTGTTACGGGCGTTCCAGATTATTTGTCCGGTTAATTATTTTGTACGGTTTCAGAGATTAACGAAATATGTTTTTTGCATCCACCGTACAATTCTGATTAGGTGTAATCTTATCCAATTGGTTTACAAATTATGACAATGTATTTTTAATATTAAACTAATGCGTTTGAATGTATAGCAGTTGTTTACTCTTGTAATAAACTCTCTCGTAGTAAACAAACCTTATGTTCCATCCGAAATAGGACAGAGGATAAGTAAGTCTACTGTTTATATTGTATGTAATTATTAGCGAACTCGCTTTCGCTTCGCGCAGATGGCAAAGCATATATCTAGCTTTTTCAACAATTAATCTCATAATAGTATTTTATCCAATTTAATAAATCATACATTCCTTCCTTCTCTGTAGCCCGTGAAAACTTTACAAAAATCTACCGATGGAGGCCGGGTTTTATATGAACGCGACAGCGCCCGGCCGGCGAGCATCTATATCTGATTTCTTGTCACGAGCTAGATTGTTCATAGTGAATGGCCTAAAACATGCTAGTTCTACAAACTGTCGTCTAAGCTCTGAGTAATTCCAAATGAACCGCAACTGTGGCTGCTTTACTCATCCATCATACTTGGGCGCGAGTTCGATCCCGAGCGATAATATATTAATGTTGTTAATCCATTAGACGTCGGCCATGTCTGGATGTTATCTTCTGTGTAGACATGCTGGCTTTCTTTCACTGACGGATTGTTCCATAGAATAATAACATGTGATGAAAAGAGAATCACGTACGACTCTTGTCGAACGTGGGAAAATGGTCGTCGTTAAAGGTCGGTCAGGCTTCACAGACTGTGCCGAAGCCCGGTTAACTCGCAATCCCACCATACACACAGCATACCACCTGGTATGCTGTGTGTATGGTGGGATTGGAAGGGCGTTTACTATGACATTTTACCGCCGGGCAGAATCATCGATTAGGATCTCTACTGCCAACAACTGATGAGATTAAAGCAACAAGTTGAGATAAAGCCGCCGAAATTGATCAACAGAAAGGGTGTGGTCTTTCATCACGACAGCGCTAGACCACACACGTCTTGGATCTTGGAGGTGTAAATGCATCCGCCATATAATCCTGACCTTGCACCTTCAGATTTCCATCTGTTTCGGATCTCTTCTTCTTTAGGTAGTGTCAGGTTAACGTTAATACAGAACTGCCAAAACTACTTGTCGAGTTTTTTTTTTGCTCAGTAGTCCCACAACTTCTACAGCAACGGAATCATGCCACTACCTACAAGATGGCAAAAAATCATCGAGCAAAATGGCACATAAATATTGTAATTAAATGTTAATATACCTTGAAAAAAAATATATCGAAGATATTATGAAAATAATTATTTAAATTTGAACCACGCACCTACTGTTTCACGCTTAGAGATATTTGTTAAAAAATATGAAACAAAAACTTGCACGTGAATTCGGTGATGAAATAACCTGCCAGTTTTCCATATTCTGTTCTACAGTTTTTTACGTTTATACTGTGGGACTACCATAAACGGCAAACGTGCTTTACTCTATGTATGTGCAACATAAATCCTGTCTCTTGTTATTATTTGACCTTTAATAGTCCATCACTACACTTCTAATCTCATCTAGAACGACGTACATTTTTTTTATTTCTGACTATAGCCCCTATTACTTTGTTTTTGCGTCTCAATGCATTTGTTTTTTTGTGTTTTTCAATTGTTATGTCGCAAGTTGCTTGTATTTTGTATTTACTACCGCGTTAACACAATCACTCTGTTACGTTAAAACGAGTGGATCTTAATATCTTCTCGTTAGAAATCTGTAGTAATCATCAGTGTACAAATATACGTGTAACCGACTTAAATTCCGGCAAGCATTCTAACATCAGTATACAGACTGTTATAAAACGTATTGAAAAACAACTCAAATTAATTGAACGGAATAGCGTTTCATCTGGCCGATGTTAATGTTTTTAAGAAACCGACGTGTTCACAGCCGCATATAAAGCACGACAATAATTCAATTAAAAAACTGTGACAGTGGCTTTATTCGAACGTTAAAACGAAAATCTCGACGATCTCGGAATCCAGGATGGCCGATGAAATTTTACTGCCCGGCAGTTCACATAACTCTGTAACTAAAAACTCACCAGAAATTTGTGGCTGAGAGAAAAAAAATCAAAAACATCTCGAAAAAAAGTTATCTCAGCTGGACATCGGGGATCGCCGAGCCCGAATTAAAACATTGCGTTTTCGGGCGAGGAACGATACGAGATGGTATCTTAAGTTGTGATCATCAGAATTTATTTTAATATTACCTCTAGTGTCTGAACGACGCTGTTTAGTTCGCTGTACGAACGTCTGAATTTTTCGCGAAAATAACTAAAAATAATGCGTTTTGCAATTTCTAATTAGTAGGTACAAACTGTGAATATTTACGGAGTAGATATTTATAACGATGTTATCATTTTTTTTTTGTGTTGACTTGGAACTTTCTCTGATCAACACGCAAATTATGTATAATAGATTCTTGAGAAAATTATCAAGTTCTTGTGAGCATTGTCTTTTTAACAATCGCCGTGCGGTGTCTAGAGAGTACATACAGGAAGGTGAAAATATTGATCGAGCGACAACATTTCCACGCTTTGCTTGCGAATGCATAAATCAATTATCAACTTATTTCTTTTAACATAACCAACGGAACAGAAGAAAATAGTTCCTACAAATAATATAATATTAAACTTGTATAATATTAAACTGTCTTCTCCGTCTAGTTGGGTATCAATTTAAGTACAGTAATATAAATACATTATTTAAATATAAATTAATAAATGAAAATTATATAGGAAAATATAAAAAAGTTAAATAAATTAAAAACTTTATTTATTAATTTGTATTAAAGTTATAAAAGTAATCGACAAAAATGAAATTAATCTTTTAATTTAGACTGTCCAATGTGTCTTTATTTATCGTTCATTATAACGATGCTTTTAAGACGTCTTGAGTTCTTGCAGAGATTTGACTTATGGATAAAAGATGTTTCGACTGTTTGCATGCGCGAGGCAACTACAATACATCAACGTTTACTTTTGGACAATCATCATGTAAATGTTGGTTGTAAAGATGCATAGCAAGCAGGAATGTACGGTCTGAAATAAAATGTATGTACAATTTACGGTGTTCGTTATTTCAATAAATAGTTAACACTACGATCTATTTAACACAAAACGCTAAACACAGGACACAGACGGATGCAGGGACTTTCTTGCTCTGCGCAACAACATTGATATCTCATTTAATTGCGTTTAATGCTTTATTTTTGCGTGAACCTAGTTTAGTATTACCACATAATAACTCTTATCTTTTTGCTTACGATATAATTGACGAGAATCTCGACTCGACGCAAGCCGCAAAAACTAGGTGCGGGGCATAATTGCTTTATCCCGCTGTCTTAGCGACTCAACAAACACTAACCGACTTAATATCAACCTTAAACTGTGGACAATATAGTTCCAACTAGCTTAGAAGTAGGATTGTGCTGCAAAATACAAATATACTCTACGTGTTCTGGCCATTAAAATGCCGCCGCTCTAAAACCGGCCGTGCTCGGGATGCCTTTCAGGCCGTCGTTCTCTAGATGCCTAAATAGGAAGGTATACTTAGGGCTCACGCGCTCCCGTACAACAGGGCTTAGATGCATTGATAAGGCGGTTGTGATCCTAGATAGCAGATAAGCTGACATTCCTCATGTCTCGTCGCGGCTATGATCTGCTTCTTAAATAAGGCCATCGTTTATCTTGCATTAGATACATGCTGTAAAGTCAGTAAAGTTCAAGGCATTTAATTCTGATCTAGAGTCAACACTAATATCAAATGATTTATGGTTTAGGTGACCTACCGAAGCCAACATTTCCTAAAGTGTTTCTAAATAGATATCTGACTCGACAAATTAAAATTACATACATTAATACCTTAATCTTTTCAGTAACGACGATAACAAATATCTGCTCAGAAGTTTGCAGCAAGAACGCAGGGAAAGTGATAAAGAAAAGTCTAGACTTTTCTTTATCACTTTCCCTATTTTAGTTTATGGCTGTTTGTCTGTATTGAATTTGAATGCATTGTCATAAAGTATTGATATCGACTATTTAAAAAAATACATAATATGATTAGCAGATGTCAGTTATTTATTTGTTTTTTATCAATACGATTGTCAAATCTATTTTATATACACGACCACAAGGCATCGTTCTTAAGTTCAATAAGCGCATTAATTACCTCCCATCGACCCTATTTGAATTGATATTCAATTGGAATACTCACGGATATATTTATCGTGAGTATAAATCACTGGCGGATCATTACGTTGTTAATTTATAGCGTGAGGCTGCGCGGGCGCCGCGTATGATGTATCGACGGGTAACGGTGGGTTAGTGATGATCATTGTTTAAGCTGTTCTTTGAACAAGCCGATAGCTTAGTTAAGTACTGAATCTCCAGATAATATCTAGAATTTATAACACAGCAAAGTCTATAAATTTCTCTATCTTTGATCAATAGGTCTTTTAGATGGAACCATACGACCAAACGTCTTTGATGATATTAGAAATGAGAAGAATAAATTATCAAATATCTTAACCGTATACAGTTCTGTGTTCTGTTGCACGAATGCCCCACTCAACCGGTGTAATAAAACGACATCTCAGAAGACAGGTGTGAAATAGAAGTATTCTCCGTTTCGTTTGATGAGTGAGGAAAGGTTGGCAAGGGAAAGAGGATTTGACAGGGAAGGGAATGGATAAGGAAAGGAAATGTCAATTTTTCTGCCTATCCTCTTATCTGTCTATTAAAGGTGGGCAACGCATCTGCAACTCGCAAATGCTTGGTGCAAGATTCATGCACAATTTAGAAGAAAGCAAAGCGTTCTTCATTTACAACGCAGGTGTTCCGATTGAAATCGAATGAAATTCTATTGAACATCTTAAAATTTAAACACGAGAAAGAACTTCAGTTGGAATCTCTCAAAAATATAGGATAGCACAAATAGTATAGTCACTTAGCGTTGACATCAATAGGATTAGTAACCTATTATTTAAATTTCGAATATCATATTGGTGAAACCAATCTGGTATACAAGGAAATATATACGTACTGCGTATTTTCCGCTATTACTTTGTGTGAAATTCTTTATTCCATTCGACGTGGGTTTCTTTGTAATTTGTATGAAATGATTTATCAATAAGCTGTACAGCATCATTAAAAGCTCCCCGGGCGCGCTTTGCGAGCGCCGCCGCCGGAATATATTGGTTGTTGGTATTGAGCGGTGTGCTATGCTGGTGCTTTTGTTTTACTTGATCAAATGGATTCTAATACAAACATAAGTAAATTTATATTTGCACGATTAAAATAGGATATTGTGAAATTAAGAAATGAAAGGATTGAACGAAGGAAGAGTGGCAAATGTATTTATCTTAGACGAATTTATTAGAATAGACTAAAGAAAAACGATGTCAATAGTTTCAGCTATCAATGCTTGCCAATGCGTATGTAGATACTTATAGAAGAATCAGGAAAGGTTAGCACACATTTCTTGCGTACCAAATAAAAATGCGAAATCTCTGTCTGCCCTTTTAGGTAGTATGAGTGCATGCTAAGTTACCTCTAGAATTAACAAACATACAATTATATTAAATTTAATATACCTATATGTTAAGGGGTAAACAATTCAAATGTATTTTTAAACTAAAAATATAACTGAAAGAGATATTGTTGATTTTTTTGGGATGAAATATATTACATGAACGCCCTAGTTTCATACGGAATTGTACTTAGTTTAATAAAATGTCCTTAACTACATCTATGAATTAAATTACTAAAATGAAACTTGACAAAAAAATAGAATTAAAACATCAAAAGCGTCATAACACTATCCAGATGAATTGTCACATGTAATCATCGATGAAATTAAACACAGAGCTCCGTCAGCACTTAAGAAGATAACAGAGCAACAGAGGGTGCAGTTCTAATGAAATCGGAATTAGATTAGCCTGCCCCCTCCGCTAATGACCCGGGGGCTAACTGGATTACACGGAATGCACTCTTAAAGTGATTACACTGTGCACGATGATTTGCGACCTCCGAGTCTACTCGAGTGCTTGTTTAATGAATTATATCTTTACACTGACTGTGTGTTTACACAGAATGTGGCTAGAATACTCTAGTGTTTGAATTGTAGGAGGAAAAAATTGAAAAAACACATTTCAAATCAAAATTCATACATAACATCTCTTCTCACATAAAAATCTAATACTTACCCAATAAAACTTATCTAAATTGTCCTTAGCAGTGTATTACATTTTATTTTACGGATCAGATGTGACCATGGTGGTACAAATTTTGTTTTATAGTTTAGAAAGCTTACATCATTATTTTGTGTTTTATTAGAAAGAGCTTGTACTCTATTTTATTTAGTAAGATTAAAAGATTTAATTCATAATTTAATTCACTCTTGTTTATTTTATCAAGTATGTCTAATTGCTAGTTGTTTGCGAGCGGTCCTTTGGCTAGGGTCAAATGTCGACCGCAAACTACTTAACCGGAGTGAGCGCTATCTAACCGCAGTATGCTCTTTCCACCGCAAACTTTAACCTTGACTAACACTGCACGGCTAAACTCTCACCGGGTTAAGTTATAGTGTACTACATTGAGTCACCTAAGCCGAGGTACAATAACTAGTCGCACTAGCTAACTTATTCGCTTAATTTTGTTAGTAGCCTTTAATGATAAACAAACAACTGTTGTTTTTGATGTAAAAAAAGAAAAGGGGATGGCAAAGAAAATGAGGAAAAGTTTAACTGTGGTCTAAGTTTAAGGGTTGTTTAAATGAACCGACTCGGTCAACAAAACACTACTCTCTCACAGAATATATGTAGGTGTAAAAAAGAGAAATTTGTACTTTCGGCTTTAGGTAGGTAAGTGAAATGCTAAAAAAAACCTATTGCTTCCTCTTCTTTTTATCTACTACCCTCCTCTTCGTAAGAGAAAGTAAAGTACTTGCATTCTCCTGATTGTTACGGATGTCATAAGTACTGTTAACATCAAATGAACCACTTTCACTTTCCAGTTTCAAGAATAATGAAAAAATAGATACCATTTTGTTATGATTATGCATTCCTGGTAACCCATTTTATTTAAGAGATGAAACTTGAGACTACCTTCAATGCAGATGCAACATTATTGTGACAATAAAAGCACCCTCCCGCGACGTCAACATAAATATCAATGACGGGGCTGAAGGGGGTTGTAATTAGATTGCGCGCGTTGTTTCCGGGCGACAGGTCACCTCCCTCTTATAGTACCCGCTTGTGAGACTGGGTGCTGTATTATTTGGTAATCGTGTCACTGTTAATCTTACTTTGTTTATGTCCTAGCCTCTTGTATATGGCAAGCTACATAAAGTCGAACTGAGATTTTAACTGACAGACACTTATATGTATACAATATATAGCCGCTAGTGACAAGAATTATACGAATTTAATGTTTTCATTAAAAAATATAAAAAGTCAAAGGATCAAGCCGATCAGTAAATGCTTATCGACAAATCTAACCGCTCTCTTCTTAATACTTTTTAAGGTGTTTCTTGAATATAATCAATAATTCTAGTCGCCCTTTTTAACTTTGCTTATGTAGCTTGCGCGTGGCGGCCGCGTGTCGTGTTTGAAACGCCTACGTCGCGCCCGCACCGCGCTGTGCTGCGTCGTGCGGAACAGTGGACACTGCAGCCGTGAAATTACATTATAATAACTTGATCCTGCATATTATATTGATGTCACTAGAATCATTTTGTGGCCTTGATGTTATTTGCCGGTTGTGTGTTGAGAAATCATTAATCGTCATTGATCACTTTTTCATAAGAAATTTTTCAAAATGTTGAGCATAAGTAAATTTGGATAGAGCAAGAGCCGTGTGTTTCTTTTATTATTGTTAATTGTTGTAAGGTTATGTAATAAAACGTCATAAACGTAAGGGAAACCTAATGTAATTTTTTTTTATTTACACCAATCTTAAAACATTTTTGCCGATTACATTTTATGTAGGTAAGCACGCCAATTGAAGCTATATTTGCATTATTGAAAACTATCAGTTTAGAACAGAACTAAACTTTGAATATAACATAGTTTTAATAACATTTTAAGTTGTTGACAAAACCATCATTCTCTATCACGATTTATGATCACAATAATACAGATACACTCGCAGAGCGCAGCTGTCGCGTTTTCTTTAAACGATTTATGATATTTTTTCTCATCAGTCGCACTCGCTGACAGCTGGGGATGGTAAATCATTGCGGGCTAATCTCGGGATAATCTCGTTGAGCCGAGATTTGTGGTCACCAACTGATACCACGTGATGTCGTCGATGGCATCTTGAACGATGCGCCCGGATTCTCTTAATCGCTCAGTGACAGTTGTAACATATTTGGTTCATGTTAATTCTTAAACAGATTTTATGTGTAGATGAATGGCGTATAGTCATGTGTTAAGGCGGAAGACGAGGTGGTTTTAACCAATTATTTTTAAATCACTTTAATTTCTTAACCTATTTTTAGTGTATTAAGGTAACCGTGACGGTTGATAAAAAGCCGTGGAGGAAGGGAATGTGTTATGCTGGCTGACTTCACTTAAAGGGTGGGGACAGGGCAGGAAAATGATGATCATGAATTGAGGATTCTTTCGGATCGTCCTCTCATTTTATTTTACTTATATGGATTATAATCCAGGTTGACAATGTTAATGAAAATCATCTGACTTTCGCAGATATCTATGGGTAGTGATAAAACACATTAACCGCTTTCTTGTTTACATTTTTCAACATTAAAAGTTTAATTTATCTTTGTAACGATCGTTCCTAAATGCAAAATTGAATTACCTATACCTCAAATAAAATAAATCTAATTTAGCTCTGTTACTAATTTAATAATTTGAACTGTAACTTTATCTTATTACAGTCAGTATGCTAATTATAGTAGTAATATGGTTACCTAAGTAATTACCATTACAATGATCCTATATTAACGAGTGTAGGAAAGAGACAACGAGCGATCTGTTGCCATCAGAAGGGGGCGGGGCGACGCCCTGCCTGTAGTAATGTGACGTCGCATAACATTTGTCGATAAGTTTCAGCTCGACTATAACTCTCGCGTTTTATCGACCGAATGACTGAGGTCTAGTCGATATGTTTGTATGTTTGCATTTTTATGACTTCGTGTTTGCGAACTGATAAGACAGTTTTTTTCCTGTGTACTTTTTTTGTTTGAAGAATTTTTACTCAATATTCCTTTCAGAATTTTAATTATAATCTAACATGTAGTTGGTTTTAATTGAGCGTTAATTGTTCTATAGTATGTATAATTTTTATAATTTTTTTTAACATGATTTTCTTAAATTTGTATTATACAAAACAAATTAGTATAAAGTTTGTTATTTTAGACAAGACGGAAGAACAAAACAATAGTTGGTTTTATTTTATCGTACTTTTAATAATAGATGAGAAAAAATGCTATTACAAGCTATTACAAGTAGCAGATACTAAAAACTACATGCATATTTAATATAAAACTTTACCTTACTTTTATCTGCATGCAATTAAAAAAAATCTATGTTAATTTTTTTATTGAATTATGAGTTAAATATGGAATATCTGATCTGACATAAAATCCCGACGGGGCGCACAGCCACAGCAGAAAATTATTAGCTACAAGACTTTTAAGCAACTTGATTTTAATTAGCGCACGCATTCGAAATAATTTATGCTAGATACGATGTTATTTATTGTTGACTTCTCTGAAACGGGGGGATCCTGTAGTAATAAAACTTAAATAACTAAATGTCACCCGTTGAACTTTAATTATAAACATTTTTACGTAACTTTTACATTTATTTACATAGTATATTAAATTAAATAAAAGGATAGTTCATTGCGGAGTCACGAACATCTTCGTATTGCCAGTAATAACGTATTGCTCCGAGACATAGCGAGTAAAATTAACGTTCAAAGTAACTCTAAAGATCTATGGAGAGAGCAATAGTCAAAGTGTTTCAACGAGATCGTATCAAAATACGTGACCTCAAACTTAGGGGTACAAACGTACACGGCCACGTACAGTATGACGTGGTATAGACGAACCGAACTGGCCAAATGCACACTAATGACGAGTCGAGTACGAACACAAGAAAAAAATTATCATCACCAAGAAAAACTTTGAGCAGCTCTTTACCTTTTTTTTATGTCTTATCGATCGATAAACAGACAACCAACACTGTTTAATTAAACTACGAGTAAGTAATCATAACAAACATTTAAATCGCACTTATTTATTGCACTGTAAAGTTTTAATTCCCCAGTATTTTCGAATACCTTTGAAGTTATTCAAGATATTCCATTTCGCGGTGAATGCTTGATGAAATATGTTGTACAATTACGACTTTTTTTACCGTTGCTATAATGTAATGTCTAGCGTGACTGTGCGGATGTAAAGCAAGGTTTTTATGAGCAGGGCTCGAATGCAAATCCGATTAATTTACACAGGACAATGTTTATTGCCGCGTTTAGCCTCATTACTAGGATATCAACATTTTTCAGTTGTACACGCAAGTTCATACATTTCCATAACATTTGATACTACGCAGTTTTATGTGGAATCAGAACGATGGTGAATTTTGAACACCACGGCACGATCTATGGTGTTGCTTTTAGGGCATGATCTATATGACACATAGGTTATGATAAATTAATTAAACAGACGTTTTTCTTTTACTTTAAGTAGAACTTGTACTACTAGATAGAGTTTAATTTCTTGTTCCTGGGCCTTTGAAGATTGAAGCTATTTTGTAATCACCCCCTTTCTATAACACTAGGCGAGTGCATTACCACGATAAGTCCACGAGCTGATGATGTAAATCTATTGATTTATTATTGTTCCTGTACCACGTACTACTGTTTACTAATTTAGGTACTGTTTTTTAATCATTTAAAAAAAAAGTTATATGGGAAGGTGGCAAACGAGCAAGCGGATTGCCTGATTAAGTGACGACTACGCATAGACATAATAATAGACATAGGCTAACGAGAAAATAAGTTGCAAATGCTTTGCCTGCACACCGGAGCGGAAGACATAAATACAGCCACTCCCTTGTCAAATCCTCTTCCCCACCCTTTCCTTATTAGAATAGGAAGGGAAGGGGAAGATGACTAGAATTACGCCTCCAGCACATCGCTCATGGAACGAAACAAAGAATTACTTCGACTTCACGCATGTCTTCTGTGAGGTCGTGGTATATCACCGGTCGAGCGGGCCATTGAGCAACGAATGTTATTGTTGCGGCTCTACCACTGTTAAAATGTATATTCATTTTATAGCTATAAGAGTGTCCTTACACCTTCTACTACTAATTTTGTATGTAAAATAAATAAAGTTACTTAAAAAAGACTTGTGTCGATGACTGTACAGCGACGAAGGACGTCGCCCATATCCTCGCAATTTATGCATTGTTTATTTTAAAAACAAAGTATGAAGTGCTTCGAATGAAATAAAAATGGTTTCTTTGTATGTTTGGTGGCATTCACAGTAGTTGCCGATGCCCACGCAACGACCGGTGATGTCACATAACTTATAGAAGTTAATGTCTCTGCAAACAAGCCGTAGGCTGTATGACTATTGCGGAGCCTCGCGGGATACTCATTACAGGCCTAATAATGCTTAATAGGAAAACAGTCAGTAGACTTTTTTACTTACCAACATTTTTAATGGACAACCAACAAATTAAAAAACTCTTGCACCTGATACAGTTGCTGAGTTACCATTTATATCAAAAAGGCCAAAAACAAAGCAGATGTTTAAGAATATTTAAGATGAAGGAGACTGAAGTAATCTAGTTACCTTCCTTGGTCACGGTCTGCAACGTTTAATTGTAATTAATGGAACCCATCTTTTAAATATTAATAATATTTGACTTAATTCAATAAAACTAACATTACTTTTGTGGCACCAAATTATATGTGTTTACCCTGTATGTAGGTACAAGCGTGCTATGCGGCCCAAGTGTCGCAGGGCGTGCGTTTGGCGCCGGCCGCATTACGTGAGGTCTGGTGCGCGCGTGCGCCTCGCTGGCTTCAGCCGATGCATTGCGCTTGTGTACTATTGTACGTTTAAGGCATAAGCTGAAGCGTGATTCAGATTGCAAAAAAAAAATTAAATTTAACATCTTGTGTTCGATGTACACTTTTTGCCTAACTAATCAGTTCAAGGTTACTCTCGGGAATTCATCTAGGACTATTTCTACGCTTAACGGGTTATGTGAAACTAGGCCAAATGGTGGTCTACAAAATATTATGGTGTTAGTTTTTCTTGTGTTTCCTATCTATTTGCATATGTATGTACATATATGTTAACTTCCTTCGCATTTTGCTAGGCATAGATACACGCTCTCCGCTTATGACTGGAACCGCAACTTAGCTGATATCTTGATTACGGTCGCTTTGTCCACACCGACCTTTGTCTTTTGGACTCGTCCGAATCTATATCTTCAGTTACTTACACCTCAGTGAGCAACATCATATTTTGAAATCCCTTTTTCCTTCTGATTAGATTTCGTCGTTTAACGAAGCGCCTTTATCTGATGTACTATATATTGTGAAGCACAATTCTTTTTTGTATTTATGGCAAGGGTATGTAGAAAGAAAACATTAAACCTTTCAAGCCAACACTGCTTTTGGGTTGCAGACAAGTCACACCATTCTTGCTTCTCCCATATACAAATAGTGTCCAATATTTCCCCTTCTGCTGTATATTTAATCTCATTTAAGTTATAATAGAGTATAATTAATAAATTATTATTATTATCTGCTAAGAATTAAAATGTTGACAACTTACATTCAGGCCCATTCTCCATAAACATCCAGCAAATATATGTAATCTTTGCCGGGCCACGCAGCGTCGCGTCATAAATGGTCTAATTATGCGCATGAGTAGAGGCGAGGCTCGCTCCATTAGCAATTCTGATGAAAACAAATCTTTTTTTATGACTTAATTATTATTATAACCTTTACAGCGCAGTAGGTGGATTTCCAAATAACCGGTAGGGGGTTCGGATCTTTGCCGTTGTATGTCATCAACATATTGACGTTTTTAGATTCTTTATTGTAAGAAACTCTTGCTAAAATGTATGTCCGCTATATAGTTTAAGCTAAATAAAGCATAATTAAATAATATATTACTTGTCTGTCTCTATTATTATTCGTCTATTTCTAGCCAAAAGAAACAAACAAATCAAAGGTCAGACCAAACTTTAGAACAATCTAAATTTGCTATGAGTTTGGTTTGCTATATCTTATCTAAGAAAGTTTTTTTGCCTTCATCACAAGATAAACTAATTTTGTAATTAACTGTAAAGTTCTGATGGGGTCAAAAGCATTTATACGGACGACGTGTAAACCTTCATACACGGGTCAATGCATGAAAATATGAAAGCCGAGTATAAAAACCTTATTGCATTAATTTCCCCCTCTCTCCCTCTTGCGAAGTCCTCTCAATTAAAAAGGCGAAGTGCTTGCAGTACGCCGCCTTTTTGTCGCGCACAAAAACCGGCATCGCGCCACGACCATCGCTCCCTTTGTGGCCCTGCACAAAGGAAAGCCGGTGCGATAAAGAACTGCTCGAAGACGCAAGTTCCCGACAATGTGTGGCCATAGTGCGCGCGGGTTAGGTGGCGCGTTACAGTAATCTTTCTCGTATAGCTTCTTCAATATACATATTACTTAAAATAGGCTCACATAATATGTATGTTCTCAATCTTTCCCAGATATCGTAAAATTTTATCATATTTTAAATTGTAATTTGTCATTAAAGAGATTAGCGTAGCAGATACCATTCGAATGTCTTTTGCTGCACTACAATGATTTCTGTAGTAACCTGATAATAGTCCTAGGTTATTTTTATATTAAAATTTTCGTGTCTTAGAAACATTATTATGCAAACAACTTAAACCACATGAAAAGATTTTGAAAAACATATTAAAGAATAATAGTCTCGTTCTAGATAAAACTTCGGTAAATACTTATCTATAATAATTACTTAAGAAAAAAAACGCGTTCACTGTGACCCCACTCAAGAACATCCAGTTACCTCAAGATTTGAAAATTTAAAAGGCCAGCAGAAACAAAAGCGGCCTTTCTTAGACCCCCTTTGAATCTAAATCCCGTCTTAAATCCCTATTGAGCATTGTGCTCTTGTCTGCACGCCGATTCGGGAATGTTTTCTATACAAAAACTTCGGTAATGTAATATAGCATTGTGGAGGGATCCAAATGGCGCGCGGTATCGGGTGATCTCGGTTTCGTCAGACGATACTGTGTTGTTATTGTTTACGTCGCCGTGATTGTGTCAGCGCATCTGCTCTGTGTTTCGTTTTTTAATGCAATCGATTTTATAACATGATTACGCTGATGATATTTTTTTTTGTTATATATTTAGTCGGTTCAAGACACTAATTGTCGTCAAAACAGAAAATGACACTCTCGTCTTAGTTGATTCATTTTAGTAGAATGTTAACAAGACTTACCTAATGACGTGTGCCCAAATATGGTAGTTACTAGTAAAACATTTTAGTATGCAATTAAAATTACTTTTTACCATAACGCTTGTGAACTTTAGACCTTTTAATACAATGAATCGCTTTCTTAATTTCCAATTTTTATCAAATAATTGATATTTTGTAAATATTTACTAGATTTAATAATTACATTAGTACTAGACAACATAACAAAATCGAGCACCAAACATGAAAGAGATTATCTTGCCACACTTCAGAGATATGCAGTAAAAGGTACCTTTTGCGAATAAATTATAACTCTAATAAGCCCATGACTCTCGGGGTAAAAGCTAGGTATGTTCTAATCATGATTTAATTCTGACATTTCCAGTTAACATTGTCACGATAGTTACCATGTTACAGAACTCATAAGACTCTCTCATTCCATATCTATTAATGACTGAAATACGTTGGTCAAATCTTTGCATGATTTATCTATAAATAACGTTTGCAATGAAAATATCTTTAATTAATTGTTGTTTAACAATTACCAATACTGTTCCATTTACGATTTATAAAGATATTATCTTGCATCAGCACGATATTGGATAATAAGTATATTATCATCAGTCAGTAGACTGACTTATTAATTCATGAAGTGAATTTACTAATTCCTGTTCTTTCCATCGAGGTCTGCGTTGTTTTTGTCGAGACTCAATGGCTTAAGAATATACCTAAGTAATACATATACAAATATGTTGTCTCTTAATATTTTGAAACACCGATTGCCTAATGGTTTAGGGTACAGCATGAGGTCGCGGAGTCGAATCTCGCCCGCCATTCGACTATTGTTGCTTCACATATCCTAGCACAAGAATTTAAGCTTAGTTGGAATTGTGAAAAAATTATATTTTGACAAATCATCTAAACAAAATAAGGAGAAATAACAAAAAGTAATATATGGTTGTCACAGTCCATTTAATTTTTTTTAAATGGATATGGGCTATGTTATCAGTCACCTATCGTGACTTTTTATCGAAATAATCCTCAATAAAAGCGTCAGCGGCCTCGAGCGCTAAGCACCGCTCCATTGTCCGCTCGTCACTACGCCCGCGCGCACTGCGGCCGCAACCACGCTGGCACAATCGTGTGTTGACACTTGACAAGCATTGTGTCGCGCCCGCCGCCCGCGCGCAGCCATTGTGTCTAGTTATGTCATCAAATACACTGCCGGCCAAAAGTTTGAGACCACCTTGAAAAAATTACAATATTGAATAAAACTCCAAAAGTTAGTGCTCT
>DWLR01000010.1:0-98774 GCA_018246295.1 Papilio alexanor hazarajatica | reverse complement strand
ACGTAAGGACGTCTTTACGCGGGGAGCGCTGAGCGCTGCGCGCCTCCCCTTCCCCGGGGCAGGGTAGTGGCACGTAAAGCCGTAAAGCCGTCTTTACGCGAAGAGCGCCGAGCGCTGCGCGCCTCCCCTTCCCCGGGGCAGGGTAGTGACACGTAAAGCCGTAAAGCCGTAATGACACGAAGCTCTGGCAGCCCAAAGTCATTGCAGCTTCCTGTTGAGCCCTCCGTTGGCGGCACATCCATATCTCCCGATCGAAAGAGGAGAGAGGCGGACCAGAACCCGCCGTCATGGCTAAGCCGTGGCGCCTCGCCATGCTCACGACCTGCGGTCGCTGCGCGTGGCTGCGGTGCCGGCGCGCGAGCGCACCGGGCTTAACCCTGCCGCCGGGTCCCGGTGCCGGAGATGGAGAAGGGAGAGAGAAAAGAAAATCTCGATCCCGGATCCTCTCCAATCACCGCATCCTTCCGCGCCACAGAGCGCAGGTGAGGTCCGGTCCTGCACGGATGCCAGAAGATGTCGAACGCCGATTTCCAACTCAGCCTGTTTGGCGATACCGCCCTTGATGGCAATGCGAACCTGTTCTGGGGTGAACTGGAAGGCGAAGAGGGCGATGCACCGGGCGCGCTGCTGCCTGCGGTCGAACCCCTCGTCATTCCTCAGAGTGATTTCCGTCTCGCCGGTCTGCGTGGTCTGGCGCAGGGTTGGAAGGCGCGTGCGCGTGACAACATCGGGGCGATCAAGCTGGTCGCGACCCTCGAGCGCGAGGCCCGTAACGCGACGAGCGAAGAGCAGGTGCAGCTGAGCCGCTTCACCGGGTTCGGGGCAGGGGAGCTGGCGAATGCGCTTTTCCCCCGCGCCGATGAAGCCTATCGCGCAGGGTGGGAAAAGCTGGGTGCCGATCTCGAAGCCTGCACCACCGAGGCGGAGCGCAGCGCCCTCGCACGCTCGACCCAGTATGCCCACTACACCCCTGAAACGGTCGTCCATGCCCTATGGGACTTCATGATGGCGCGCGGCTTTGCAGGCGGGTCCGTATTGGAGCCGGGTTGCGGGACCGGCCTGTTCGTCGCATCGCGCCCGGAGAAGCTCGAGGGCAGGATCGCCTTCACCGGCATCGAGATGGACCCGCTCACGGCGCGCATCGCCGCAAAGCTCTATCCGAAGCAGTGGATCCGTGCAGAGGACTTCACCCGTGCCAAGCTGAGCACGGGCTACGATCTGGCGATCGGCAACCCGCCGTTCTCGAACCGCACTGTGAGCCAGGCTGAGCCGCGCGACCTCAGGGGGCTGTCTCTGCATGACTGGTTCCTGGCCCGCTCGATCAATGCCCTGCGCCCCAATGGGGTCGCGGCCTTCGTGATCTCGCGTCACACGCTCGACAAGACCGATGCCCGTGCGCGCACGCTCATTCACGAGGAAGCCGAATTCCTGGGCGCCGTACGCCTGCCGGCCAGCACCATGCGCGCCGATGCCGGCACGGATGTGGTCGTGGATATCGTGTGCTTCCGCAAGCGCGAGGTCGGCGAGATGCCCGGTGACGAGACCTGGCTGTCCTGCGTCGATATCGAGGGCACGAACATGGGGGAGGGGGCCCTGCGCATCAATGCGTGGATGGAAGCGCACCCCGAGCAGGTTCTGGGCTTTCATGGCTGGGCCAGCACGGCCTTTGGCATGGATTATACCTGCGTTGCCCGCGACGGGCAGGATCTGGCTGACGCACTCCCCGAAGCCCTCGGCCGCATCGCGCCTGCACTGCGTTTCCCGCCCGTGGCCGATAGCCGCATCGTGCGCCCTGCAAAGGAGACGCGCGAAGAGGGCGGGGACCTGCGTGAAGGCAGCTACTTCATGGAAGGCGGCATCCTGCACCAGATCGTCGGCGGGCAGGGAAGGGTGGTCGCCATTCGCAAGGGCGAGCATAAGGAGGGCATCTTCCAGAAGCACGCGCGTATCATCGAGGCGATGATCCCCGTGCGCGATGCGACCCGCGCCGTCCTGCGGGCGCAGTTCGAGAACAAGCCGTTTGCCGGTCTGCAGGCGAGCCTCAAGCGTGCCTGGCTGAACTTCACGCGCCAGTTCGGCCCGATCAACCACACGAAGACGACAACCCGCGTCGACGCCGTAACCGGCGCCGAGAGCGAGACCCAGCGTCGCCCGAACCTGCAGACCTTCCTCGACGATCCCGATGTCTGGCTCGTGTCCTCGATCGAGCGTTATGACGAGGAGACGGATGCGGCCGAACCGGGACCGCTCTTTACCGATCGCGTGATCCAGGCGCCGTCCGAACCCGAGATCCACTCTGTCCATGACGCCCTGGCCGTGTGCCTGCACGAAGCCGGACGCGTCGAGCTGCCGATCGTGGCCGAGTTGATGGGGCAGAGCGAAGAAGCCGTGACGGCCGAGCTGGGCAGCAGCATCTTCCTCGAGCCGAGCCGCTCGAGCAATGGCCGCCCGGTATGGGTGACGTCTGACGAGTATCTTTCCGGTGCCGTGCGCACCAAGCTCGCCGAGGCACGCGAAGCCGCTGCGCGCGATGCACGCTACGCGCGCAACGTCTCAGCCCTCGAGGCTGTTCAGCCTGAGGATCTGCGTCCGAGCGACATTACCGCCCGTCTGGGTGCGCCGTGGGTTCCCGTCGAAATCGTGACGGCTTTCGTATCCGAGGTCATCGGCGTGGAAGCCCGGATCTACCACACCGCTGCCGTGGCCTGCTGGTCGATCGACAAGCAGGCCTTTGCCGGTCGCGCCGAGGCGACCTCGGTCTGGGGGACCGAGCGCCGTCATGCCGGCGAGCTGCTCGAGGACGCATTGACACAGGCAAGCCCGAAGATCTTCGACACCTACAAGGAGGACGGGGTCGAAAAGCGTGTGCTCAATGCCAAGGAGACCGAGGCCGCCAAAGAGAAGCTCCGGGCGATCCGCACGGCGTTCCAGGATTGGGTCTGGCAGGATAGCGAGCGCGCCGACCGCCTCGTGCGCCTGTATAACGAGACCTATAACAATCTCGTCCCGCGCCTCTTCGACGGAAGCCACCTGCGGCTTCCGGCTGCCAGCTCGGCCATCATGCTGCGCGACCACCAGAAGCGCGTCATCTGGCGCATCATCGCCTCGGGGCGCACCTACATGGCGCATGCCGTGGGTGCCGGAAAGACCTTCTCCATGTGCGCGGCCGTGATGGAGCAAAAGCGCCTCGGTCTGATCTCCAAGGCGATGATCGTGGTACCGGGGCACTGCCTGGCGCAGATGGCTCGCGAGTTCCTGATGCTCTACCCGACCGCGAATATCATGGTCGCCGACGAGACGAACTTCGTAAAGGCCAAACGCCAGAGCTTCATCGCGCGTGCTGCGACGGGGAACTGGGACGCCATCATCATCACGCATGACGCCTTCAGGTTCATTCCGGTTGAGAGCAGTTTCGAGCGTGAGATGATCGAGGACCAGATCGCGTCCTACGAGGCCATCCTCGACAATGTCGATGCTAATGATCGCCTCTCACGCAAGCGCATCGAGCGTATGAAGGAGGGGATGCAGGAGCGTCTCGAGAGCTTGCAGGGCAGCAAGGACGATCTGGTGCATCTCGGTGAGATCGGCATCGATCAGATCATGGTCGACGAGGCCCAACAGTTCCGCAAGCTCTCTTTCCCGACGAACCAGTCCGACCTGAAGGGCGTGGACCCGAATGGCAGCCAGCGTGCCTGGGATCTGTTTGTGAAAACCCGCTATCTCGCCCGTGGCAATTCCGGTCGCGAGCTGATCCTCGCATCGGGCTCACCGATCACGAACACGATTGGAGAGTTGTTCACCGTCCAGCGCTTCATGGCGCTCGAGGATCTGCGCGCTCGCGATCTCCACGAGTTCGACGCCTGGGCTGCGAATTTCGGCGAGACACGCACCGAGCTCGAGCTGCAGCCGAGCGGGCTCTACAAGCCCGTCACGCGATTCACCGAGTTCGTCAACGTCGCTGATCTTATGGCCATGTATCGCCATTTCGCCGATGTGGTCCAGCAGGACGATCTGCGCCGCTACGTCAAACTGCCCGCGATCAAGGGCGGACACCGTGCGATCGTCGTCACACCCGCCAATGACGACTTCAGGGCCTACCAGCGTACGCTCGCGTACCGGATCAAGGCGATCGAGGAGCGGGAAGGCAAGCCCCAGAAGGGCGACGACATCCTGCTCTCGGTCATCAACGATGCCCGACATGCCGCGATCGATCTGCGTCTCGTGCGCTGTGACGCTGAGGAGTCCAGCAAGCTCGATAATCTGATCGCTCGCGTTCATCGCATCTGGGTCGACACGAGCGAGAACACCTATCGCGATTTGCAGACAGGGGAGACCGCGCCACTTCCTGGCGCCGTGCAGATGATCTTTTCCGATCTCGGCACGGAAGCCGCGTTCGAGAAACGCGGGTTCTCGGCCTATCTGCATATTCGCGATGAACTGATCCGTCTCGGCGTGCCCGCCGATCAGATCGCATTCATGCAGCATTACAAGAAGGCAGCGGCAAAGCTTCGCCTGTTTGGCGATCTGAACGCGGGGCGCAAACGCATCCTGATTGGTAGCACCGCCACCATGGGCACGGGCGTGAACGCCCAGGCCCGTCTGAAGGCTCTGCACCATCTCGATGTGCCCTGGCTCGTTTCTGACATCATCCAGCGTGAGGGCCGTATCGAGCGACAGGGCAACCAGCACGACGAGATCGAAATCTACGCCTATGCGCAGGAAGGCTCGGTCGATGCGACCAACTGGCAGCTTCTCGAGCGCAAGCTGCGTTTCATCGCGCTCGCCATGTCAGGCGATCGCTCGATCCGTCGGATCGAGGACATCAACGATGAGGGCAACCAGTTCGCCATGGCCAAGGCGCTTGCCTCTGGCGATATGCGCCTGATGCAGAAAGCAGGGCTCGAAGCCGATCTTGCGCGTCTCGAGCGTCTTGCAGCCGCACATTACGATGACCAGTTTGCTGTCCGTCGTTCGATCCAGACTGGCGAGCGTGAGCTGGCGTCGCTCGAGCGTCGGATCCCGGCCCTGGAGGCCGATCTTGCACAGCGCGTGGAGACGCGCGGCGAGGCCTTTATCTTCGAGGGGCCGCGGGGCGTTCTGGCCGAGCGCGAGAAGGCCGGGGCATGGCTTTTGTCCCAGGCGCGCAGGGTGGAGAAGAACCGCGAGGAAGGCTCGTGGCGTCTCGGCCGCATCGGTGGTTTCGAGATCCTGCTCGAAACAGCACAGACGCGGTTTCTGGATGATGGAACGCCGAAGATCGAGGCTGGCCTTGCGATCGCGTTCACGTCTGGCCCGTCCGAAGTGTCGTTCGATCGCGACACGAAGCCACTCGGCCTGATTTCGAAAATCGAGCACCGGCTCGGCCGCATCGAGACAGAGCTGATGGAAACCCGCAAGGCGCGTGACGAGATCACCGCCCGTCTGCCGGCCTATCGCGCACGGCTTGGCACGTCGTTCCGCGACCAGGCTGCGCTTGATGAGAAGAAGCGCGCTCTTGCAGAACTCGAGGCCGATCTTGCCTCGGACGCCGACGCCAATGCCGCATCGGAAGTGGGTGAAACCCCGATAGCCGCCTGAGGGAAGGAGAGGGGGTAGCTGACGGGATCGGTCCGCATCAAGCGGTGGGTTCTCCCCATGCTCGCGAGCTGCGCGTGGGTCCGGTCCCGGCGCTTGCGCGCCGCGCCTGACCCGGCCCGACCCGCCACCTACCGGAGAGGTCAAGCTCAGAGAAAGAGCACACACCAAATCCGGAGCCTCTCCCATGACCGACCGTGCCCGCGCCGACCTTCACCAGGAAACGACCGACCGCATCATCGCTGAACTCGAAAAAGGCTATGCGCCCTGGGTTCAGCCGTGGACCAACACCATGACGTCAGGGTCCTTGCCGCGCAATGCGACGACGGAAAGCCGCTATAGCGGGATCAACGTCATCCTGCTCTGGATCGCCGGGCAAACAGGCGGTTTCCGCGCACAGCGTTGGCTGACCTACAGGCAGGCTGAGAAACTGGGTGGAAATGTACGCAAGGGCGAGAAAGGCACGACAGTCTTCTATGCCAATCGCTTCGTGCCCAAGAGTCAGGCCGAGCGCGACGATCCAAAGACGGTCGCGTTTCTCAAGCGCTACACTGTTTTCAACATCGAGCAATGCGAGGGCTTGCCCGAAAGCGCATGCGAGATTCCGACTTCTACGCCATTGGCCGAGCGTCACGAGGCCGCCGAGGCCGTGATTGCGTCGACCAAAGCCGATATCCGTTTTGGTGGAAACGAGGCTTTCTACTCGCCTGTTCTGGACTACATCGCTCTCCCGCAGCGTGAGACCTTCACCGCGCAGTCGGCATTCCTCAACACTGCCTTTCATGAACTTGCCCATTGGTCGGGAGCGGAACACCGCCTCGCTCGCGATCTGTCGAACCGCTCCGGAACCCATGGCTATGGAGCCGAGGAGCTGGTTGCGGAGATGACGGCGGCTTTCGTGATGGCCGAGCTGGGTATCGCGCCTCGCTCGGATCACGCCAGCTATATCGGGTCCTGGCTCGCCCTCATGAAGGAAGACAAGCGCGCGATCTTCACCGCAGCACGTCTGGCCACCGAGGCCGCAAATTTCATCCTGCCTGCAGAAGAGGCTGCAACGCAGCCAGAGGACGCTGAACTCGTCGCTGCCTGATTTCTCGGCGCTTGCACAGCAGGCGTCCACATCCTTGACATAGGAGCGCACCATGCTGCGACAGTATTACACCTCGCCCTTTCAGGGCGGGGATAACCCTTTGCGCGTCGGCACAATTGCTGCCGGCACGATCTTTCGCATTCCCCGTAGCCTCCGCAATGCCCCGGCCTGCGCAGATCTGCGCGCATCGGAGCCCTATATTCTCGAGAGCTTCCTCAACGGGACCTATGCGGCAGCCTGCCGCAACCCGGTAACGGGTCACTGGGAAGATCGTACAATCTCCGGTCGCTCCGATCTCGCCGTTCTTCGATCGCTCACATCTGGCGCACGCATGACCTGCTCGGTCAGCTGGCTGCGCGCGCTCGAGGACGCAGGTGCTGCGCCCGATAGCCGGTATCCCTCCCTGCCTGACGTGGCACGCTATCACGGCGCATGGCGCCGTGAGCCGCGGGCTTGCATGGCCGCATGAGCGCGGAACTCAAATGCGCCGCGCTGCGCAATCCGCCTCTGGCGTCTCAAGCCTATGTTGCGACGTCGTTTGAGACCGCCGAGGAGAAGGCTCGCATGGGTGACATGCTTCTCTCGTTCATCGCGCGCGGCATGCCGCGCAGCGCTTGGAACAAGCGCCTCTATCGGCGCCTGTCCAATATGTTCGGGTTTATCGCCCATTATGACATCAACGGTTTCTGGGAAGAGCAACTCTCCACCACCCAGGCGCGAATTGCGTTCCTCGAACAGATCGAGACCTACCCCTGCTGGGGCCAGCCGACTCATACCTGGTCCGATGTCGAGCGCGAGATCCGGAACCGGCTTCGCGCTACGCGCCTTGCCGACGCTTATCGAGGCGAACTGCGCCGCGAAAAGGAGCGCACCGAGCGCGCGATGCTCGCGGCGCTTAGCGCGAAATACAAACACCTTGCCCCCGCCGGGGCGCCGATGATGCCGAGTGCAACCCCGGTGCAACTGGGTCTCTTCTGACCGTCTGCAAACTGGAACTCGACCAGCCGCCTGCCCAATGCCGCGTCGGGCAAGAACGACATCCCGACAGCCGCTCGGAGGAAAGAAAGAGAAAGGGAGGTAGGTGACGGGATCGGTCCGCATCAAGCGGTGGGTCCTCCCCATGCTCGCAAGCTGCGCTTGGGTCCGGTCCCGGCGCTAACGCGCCGCGCCTGACCCGGCCCGACCCGCCACCTACCGGAATGGTCAAGCGCAGAGAATAGAGCGCGAGACACATGCCGGAGACAGGACAATGTCCGAACAGATCGCACCCCAGATGGAACGCCCCTCACTGACAGGGGCTGATTACATGGAGCAGTTGAAGCGCCGCCAGGCACTGCGTCAGGAGGCGCTCCGACAGAACCTCGAGCTTGTCTGGGATGCGATGCAGGTCGGTGCCGGTACGCGACTCAGAGTGAACTATGACTGCCAGGACGGCGGGATCGATGCTCCTACGGTCAGCTTCGAAGGGACATCTGAAAGCGTGCCCTTTCCTGAAGCGATCCGCCTGCCCAAAGCGGTCGATGCCATGGGCCTTCCCGCTCAGCTCGCGCTGATATTTCCTGACACACTGAGCGATGTCGCCTGGCTTTGCGTGCAGATCGTCCTTGGTCGGTCCAAGCCAGACTGGAACGACGGGGCAGGCAGCTTCGGCGAAGCTGTCTTCGACCTTGCCACACGCGATCTCTCCATCTCGCACTCTCAGCGCATCGTCGATCACGACGCCTACACCTTCCAGGCCTGACGGGCGCCCCAAAAATCCGACGAATGAAACCGCTCCTGCGCGCAGCGCAGGAGCGGAGGAGACATGACCAATGACCAATGCGACACCCGAACTGCGCCTTGTGAATCCCAAGAGCCTCGTGGCCAATGATACGAACCCTCGCCGCACGCCGTCCTGCCACGAAGAGGACCGCCGCCTTGCACTCAATATCAAGATTGCCGGTCTCATTCACCCGCCTTTGGTCCGTGAGCAGGAAGATGGTTCGCTGAAAATCATCGCCGGCTCACGACGCGTCCGTGCGTGCATCATGGCCAAACTCACCGAGATTCCCGTTCATGTCACGAAGGCAGACGAGAAGCTCGACACGCTTGTCGCGGGGTCAGAGAACATGATCAGACAGGCCATGAGTGAGCCCGATCAGTGGGCATTCGTGGTTAGTCTGCGCAGCGAAAAAGGACTGAGCGACAGTCAGATCTGCAAGGCGATGCTGATCACGCCGTCCTATCTGAAGCGGCTGGAATTACTGGCCCGTCTGCATCCTCCCATTCTGGACGCGATTGCGCTTGGTTACGGGCCTGAGGGTAACGCTCGCGCCGCCATTGCGAAATCGTCGCTCGAGGTACAGGAGGCTGCGTGGCGTGAAATGTGGTCCGACCATGTTCAGGACGGCGCGGACCCTGTCCAGTATCGTATGACGCAGGAAGAAGCGCAAGAATTCGAGTGGATCGACTTGGCACACGCCCTCTCTCAGAACGAATTCTACGCGCGCGATGCCCGTTTCGGCGACGATCTGGCCAAGGAACACGGAATCATCTGGGAAGAAGATCTCTTTGCGCCCGCCGACCAAGACAGCCGCTATACACGGAACGCCGCGGCCTATTCCGCTGCGCAGTCCGCATGGATTGATAGCATTCTTGGCGAGGACAAGATCCGCGCCGATTGTAATCAATGGGGCGACCCCCTTTTCCCGGATGGCTTCCGGCAGAGCTATTACGATGAGACGACTGTAGGAAAAGCTTACGCGCTTGATCCTCGCACGCTGCTCGTGAAGGAGTGGAACTTCCGGCGATATGCGGTCTCCGCACCGTCCTCCTCGTCAGGGACATCTGCGCCTGCTCCCATTGCCAAAAAGGAGCGTGCCGACATCTCGGGCACCGGCGACACGATGATAGGCGAGATCCGCACACGGGCGCTGGATGAGGCGCTCGATGCGCAGGTTGCCGATGTTGATCCCTGGGATCTGATCGGCGCCCTTCTGCTCGCTTTGTCGAACAGCAATATCCGCGTTGATGGCGATCGCTCCAAAGAACGTGCCTATGCGAACAACGCCAGAACCCGGGCTCGCAGCGCACTCTTTCCTGAAGGCGTGCTCATCCGCGAACCCGATCTGCTCCGCCAACATGCGATCACAGTGCTGAAATCGATTTCGAATTGCGAGATCAGCATGCACTCCGGCAGCGGCCTTTCGGCGCAGCTGCTGGGCGTTCACTTCAATGCCGATGCGCATATGCCGAGCCTCGCCTTTGAGGAGTTCCTCAAGACCTACTCCAAGCCCGGTATTACCAAAGCCGTCCAGGCTCTCGGTCTTGCAGAACAGGCGACTGGCAAGCTCATGCGTGCCAGCCTGATCAACCATGTGGGGCAGGGTCATTGGGTGCCGCCTGAAGCCGGGTTTGCTCAGGCCCTGGATGTCTGGCGTGCTGAGGTCGCAGAAGAAGCCAAACGCCTTGCTCGATGGAACCATACCGCCACGGATCACACGGATGCCAAAGATGAGGAACCGGGTCAGGACAACATATGCGACGACGCAGAAGCTATTACACCGGAGGTGATATCACCCAGCGACACCGGCGAGGACGAAGCCGCCTCGACCGGGATCATCCCGGACAGGACGACCGCCGACCCAATGCTCGTTGCCCTGTCGAACAGACTGCGCGACAGCTTCGCGACCACCCCTGCGGGGCGGACGCATTTCGATGACCATGTACAAATCATGCGCGTCTGACCGTCGAACGCATTGGCCCTTCCCTGCGCAGGGCCAATGCAGATCGCACCTCTCTTCAGGAAGGGGCTGTCTGCAGAATGAGTAAACAAAGCGTCTGATAACGCCGGCCTCCTGAATGCCATTGGTCTTCCTGATCGAGAAATGGCAGCGTAATCGCCCGAAGAAGGAAGGGGGAGGAGAGGGGGAAACCAGAACGGCGCAGCCGGCGCAATCGGTGGGTCGGCATCGCGTCCTCGCCATGCTCGCAAGCTGCGCGTGGCTGCGGGTCAATGCCGATCCCGGCGCAAGAGCGCCGCGATTGCGCCGTCTGCGCCGTCCCGGTTCCCGGGAAGCATCAAGAGAGAAATATGATCCCGAGCAGGCAGAGCAACTTCTGCGATTGTGCGCCAGGTGGCCGGGACGATCCTCTCCTCATATATTCACGGAGACTCCCTCATGTCAGGCAGCGTCAACAAGGTCATTCTTGTAGGCAATCTCGGTCGCGATCCGGAAGTCCGTAACGCCCAATCTGGCGCGAAGATCGTCAATCTGACGGTTGCCACGAGCGAAAGCTGGAACGACCGTAATTCGGGCGACCGCAAGGAGCGCACCGAGTGGCATCGCGTCGTGATCTTCAACGAACGCCTTGCCGATGTCGCCGAACGCTTCCTGCGCAAGGGCCGCAAGGTCTATCTCGAAGGCCAGCTTCAGACGCGCAAATGGACCGATCAGTCCGGCCAGGAGCGCTACACCACAGAGATCGTTCTCGATCGCTTCCGTGGCGAGCTCACCCTGCTCGATAACGCGCAGAGCTACAGCGACGAGAGCCGCTTTGGCCTTGATGATCGTCCCTCCCGTAATGCGCCGCCGCGTCAGCCGCAAGAGACCGGCGATTCCGGCTCAGATCTGGACGACGAGATCCCGTTCGCCTGAACCCGAAGGGCAGGGGCACCCGACACGCGTGTCCCACCAACAAAGCAGAGAGGGCTACGGGACGTCGGTTTTCGCATCAAGGGAAGGCTGCGCCCGACGCTTGCGCGTCGCCCTTGACCCGAAAACCGACGCCCCGTCGCGCGGAAGGCAATCAAGAGGAGATTGTCGATGACCTACGATCTGTTTGCCAGAAAAAATCCGACTTTCAGCTCGCCGGTTCGCTGGTCCTGCACGTCCGAGAGCGTCACGTGCCGCCGTTGCCATCACGAATGGGATGACGGCGATCCGGCTTATCGCTTCGCCTGTCCCGACTGCAACGCCAAGCCCGGAAGCCCGTGTCAGCGCAAGGCTGGCGGCAATGAACGTGTCTGCCCGGGCCGTGATCGTGAAGCCCAGGCCGCAAAGCTCCTCGGTCCCTGCGAAGGGCTGAGCTGGGACGGTCGCCACGACAAACCGCTGCCGCTGAGAGCCAGCCGCACCAACCCCGCATGGCAGCTGGTCCGTACCGGATCGCCTGCTGGCCGCTCATTCAATGACCGCTATCCCTCCTGAGGAAATACCATGAAACTCCATTTCAATCGCGCACGCGTTCTCGAACTCCTGCAGCACAGCATTGATGCTGTAGAACGAAAGGCAACCTTCCCACAGCGCTGCGATCCGCAGTATCGCAAACCCGACGCCCCTGAGCGTCAGTGGGCATGGGACGAAGACATCGATGCCAGTAAAATTCCGCCCGGCCTGTGGCTGGTCGGCGATGAAGGCATCTCCCTCATGTCCAACGGCAAGGATCATCCCAAGGACGCGATTACGGGCAAGAATGCCGTCGTCTATGCAGAGGAATGCAACCCGGCAATGGACCTCGAAAGATGGTGGTCCGTAAAGCGGACATCCTTCGGAGGTGATGACGGCTGCGATTTTCTGGATGCACTCTCGATACAGAATGCCTGCGATGCGACAGCTCCGGATCCAATGATGTGGATCGATGTGAAGCCGAATTCGATCCGCATGCCGACACTTCAGCCGGTTGCTCCAAAACCAACGCCGAAGCGCAAGAAGAAAGGAGGCTGACACAAACGCCAGTCCGCCGCCAGGGCGTCGCCATGCTCGCAAGCTGCGCGTGGCTCCGTGAACGGCGCGAGCGCCGCCCTGGCCCCGGCCAGTCGTTCGCGTCAGCGAAAGGGCATCCAGCAGAAATATAAGGAAACGCAGGATGAGCTTCGAATCTCTCGCCGATCGCGACTACGCCCTTGAGGCAGGACGGGTGCGCACCGACTGCGCATGGGTGCTCAGCGACCGTGACGTCTGGTACCCCAATCCTTTTTATGTCGGATTGCGCGTTCCCCATCCGGAAGACGACAGCGCTCATGACTATGTCAGTGAATACGGTATCAATGCATGGCGCGATTTTATGGCCCCTAAAACAGTACCGCCGCTTGAGGAGTGGGAGATCCCGTTTTGACGCAACCGAATATTTGGGCCGCCTGACGAGCCGGGCATGGGCGAAACGGTCGAGAGGGCACACCTCTGCACCGTCGCGGTCCCATATCTCGTAGCCGGGTCAGATGCCGCGGGGCCGTGGTGTCGCGCCCATTGTCAGAGGAGAGTCCTCCGTGATCGTTTTGATTGTGGTGGACAGGAAATGGCTCTCGAAATCTCTTCGTAAAACGAAGAAAGCCCTTCAGGCGGTTACAGCCGCTCTGAAGAGCCTTTTCGAGTAGCATTTCCACACCGATCGAGGGGCTATCTTTTCCCGAGGTACCCCTCGATCACCTCCGATGATGGTCAATCCGGATACGATTTTCAAGGGCGATGTCTCCGCGCAGAGGCATCGCCCTTTTCTTTGCCCTCTTTCTACCGACCCTCCCTCATCACGGCACAACCTGCGAGACAATGAGGAGAGAGGGGCTGACACAAACGCCAGTCCGCCGCCAGGGCTTCGCCATGCTCGCAAGCTGCGCGTGGCTCCGTGAACGGCGCAAGCGCCGCCCTGGCCCCGGCCAGTCGTTCGCGTCAGCGGGAGGGCATCCAGGAGAAATAAAGGAGACGCAGGATGTCAAACACAGCACACGCTCTCGAAGTGGGCACGATGGTTTCAACTAGCCTTTATGGGCGTGGAATTGGCTACATCACAGCAATTTACGGCGAGCAAAAGCCGGAGACGGTCAGGCGATTCCTCGGCGTGATGGCGACCGGTGGTCAGGCCGAGTTTGATATCGTCTTTGAGTCCGGGGGACGCTCCAGAAAACTCCCCGAATGCATTTTGCGTGGCGTACAATGGAAGATCTTTCCGAGAGAAACGGGTTTTGCTGACACCGTGAAACTTGCCGAGCTGGAGGCAGCCGCAGATGCCTATAAGGCGGCAAAGGAAGCGGAAAAGCGCGAGAAAGAGGCAGAGTTCGCACGTGCGGTCGAGGCCTTGAAAGCCGACCCGGCTTACGCCGATCTGGAACAGGGTGACGCTCGCGACGGAGCACTCGCGGCGAAGAACATCCGCAAACTTCTCAGGGCTGCGTTCAAGACAACGAAATTCAGCGTTCGCAAGTCGGATTACGGCAGCATTTACGTTCGCTGGAGCGACGGTCCGTCCGAAGATCAGGTGTCTGAGATCACCGGCCGCTTCAAGACCGGCACATTCGATCACTACAGCGACTGCGCCAGGCAGGAAGACACCCCATGGAGCAAGTCGTTCGGCGGTGCCGAATATGTCTTCACCTCCCGCGCCGAAGCCTGATCCTTCCCATTCCCTCAAGCCGCCGCAAGGCGGCTTTTTCGTATTCAGGAGACTCACGATGACCCGTTTCCAGTTGGTCGCGTCCCCCGCCGCACGCGTTCAGAAAGTCGAGGCGTATGCGATCGAGCCCACACCCGGGATTTTTGCAGACCTCTCCCATGAGGCAGACGCCACGAACGCGGCCTCTCTTGCGAGTGCGATGAACAGCTTCGGCCAGCTGATCCGACAGCGCACGCGCGAACTGTCCTTTCTCGTTTGCGCCGAGATCGCTACAGGCGCGCGCAAGCCGCGCTGGTACGCTCGCTGCGCTCGAGACGGCGGACTGCGCGACGAAGCGTTCCTGTTCACGATCATGCTCGATGCAACCATTGAGGACGGAACGCCCCCCGTGCGTATGTGGGGGGCAGAAGCGGCTCCATTCCAGCTCAGCGATCGCGCTCCTGTCTGGACGGACCCTGAGCCCGACGAGTTCACGCCACATGCTCATGGGCATCTCGGCTATTATGGCTGGCTGCGGATGATCAATGCCCGTGTTCAGTTGCTCACAAACTCACGCTGCTCCTTGTTCGACCGCACCGACGCGTCAATCATGACCAGGCGATACAAGGATCGTCACCATCCCTTCGCCGTGGCGACCGAGCTTATGAGCGCTGGTTACTGCGTCCCCCACAACGTGACGGAGTAAGGGCCATGCCTCGCTTCGATGTCACGATCGTCGAACGCCTGATCTTGAGGGACCAGGCAACGCTCTCGATAGAAGCCTGCGATGCAGAGACGGCAGCACGCATCGTGCTGTCGGGTGTTTCTGACGTTACCAGTGGTGGCGTCCGTGCCGTCACCCTGCCTGATGGAACAACAGCTTCGCTCGATCCCGAAACGGTCGAGGATACGGATATCCTTGCCGAAGTCCGCGCTCCCGGCAGCGAAGACCTGATCCTGACCTGTGGTGCTTCCGATTTCCTCCGGACAGATCGCGACATGCGCCGGGATCTGGACGGAATCCTTGCGCGCGCAATTTTGGACACACGTCATCCAGAGAGCCATGACGCAGCCCGACGCTTGCGCCTCTGGCTGAAGGAGCATGACGCATGAGCGTTCGTAAGTTCCTCGATCTCAGCACGGGGCATCTCTCGCGGCACGACCGCGACCGGCTCACAGAAATACTGGCCGATAAGCCGCCCTATGGATCGACAACCTCAATGACGGGTGATCGAGGCTGGCTCATTTACGGGTCGGCCGAGCCGAACCCGGAGCATTGGAGCGAAATTCCCGCACTTGTCAGGATCATCGCCCGCGCCCGCGAGCTGGACTGCGATTACGTCCTGCTCGATGCGGATGGCCCGTTCGATGAAACCCTTCCACTCTTCGACGAGGATTGACCGTAATGGCCGATCACTACACCAAATTCTCCACGCTTCTGCCGCTACAGAACGCAGAAGCGGTTACTCAGGCCCTCGCCTTGCTCGAAACTATGTGCGCAGAGGGTGATGAGGGGCCTTTTGAATCAGACTTCCCCGGTTTTGAGGCCAAAGCGAATGAGCCTCCTGATAACGAATTGCAGCATCTGTGGATTCACTACGATGATAACGGGTCAATCGAGGACGTCCTGAACTTTGTCTACGCCTGCTGCGAGAAGAAGCTCACCCTGCCGGTTCGCTGGAGCCTGATCTGGACTGGTGACTGCAGCAAGCCACGCCTTGATGCGTATTGCGGCGGTGCGATCGTGCTCGACCTTGCGACGGGTACAGAGATCGCCTCGCTCAGCCTCACAAACTGGGCTTATCAGATCGAGCAATCGAGCCATCAGGTGTTCGATGTCGATCGCGAGGCTGCCGCTCGGGCGCATGACTGCATCATGCAGGAGCAGCAAGGCGAGGCCACATCAGAGACGCCCGCCATGCTTCCCATCCGCACCGCTCTCGCGTCGGTGTCACTTGGGCAAACCGTCACAATCAGTGGCGTGAGCCCCGACTGATCCTCTTCAATGTCGTCCGCCCTGAAAGGCCGGTGGACCGCTGGGGAGGTGCCGAAGAAAACGAAAGAAGAGGAGAGGGACCGCTCTCATGGCGCGCACAGCCCTACAAGGGGTTGTCGCTCCGCTCCCGACGCGCCGTGCCGGCACATCGCCCTTTCCGGGCTGCACGCGCCATGAGCTGCGGATCGGGTCAAGAGGAGAATAGACAGACAGTCAGCTCCGTCCTGACCACCCAGGCGGGCCAGAGAATGTCACTCGCCGGGTGTTCCGATCCATCCCGAAAAGGAACCCGTCATGACGAAAGAAACCAAGCAGGCCCTGATCACCAACATGCGCGAGCTTGCGGCCATGTCGCTCTATGTCACGGGCTTCGTGACGCTGGTTCTGACCGTCACATGCGGCCCGAGCCTCTTGGCTGGGGATGATGCCAGGCCTGTTCACCACACCACGCTTCTCGCTCGTCGCTGATCCGACAATGCCAGACGCAACCCCCCACTCCCTGATTTCGGTCATCGAGGAGGCACTCGGCTACGAAGCCGAAGCCTTCGAAGAGGATCATCCCGTAGAGGGCGCCGACCTGGTTGAGTGGTTCGCCCAGTGGCGCTTGCGCGCCCAGGCGGCTGTCGCCGCCGCAATCGGGAACAAGACTTCACTCTGAAATGCCGTGCCATACGGTGAAAGGATCTCGCCATGCGGACCGCTCTTCACACAGCCAAAGGTTATGCCCCATCCGCCGACATGCAGGCTGCAGCGCTTTGCGCGTCTTTCGGAAACCCCCGTCGAACCCTGGCGGAAGCCGCCTTCCTCAGGGACGCCTCTGAAGAGGGCGTTCTTCTGGCATCACGTAGTGCCAGCTGGCGCCGTGAAGCCACTTGCGCCTTGCGCTCAGCCCGACGCCTTCTTCTGGAAGGTGAGGATTGATGCGCTCGGACGCACATCTTCTTCAGCCAGGCAAAGCGTGTCCCAGGCCGCGATCAATCGTTTGCACGTCTGCCATGCACGATAGCGGGCGCTGAATGCGGCCCGGTGATTCTGCGGATCTCCGGTCTGCTCAGCACGCCACGTCATATCATGCACACGCGTGATGCTTCGCAGCATGGTGACGCGAACGGGAGCAAACCAGCTTTCGCGTTTGCTCGCTGCCTCGCCTGCATCAGCGGGCAAGATGATCTGGCGACGCATCTTCATACCGATTGCGATACCCTGCTCACGCAAGGCATTCAGATCCGGCACCGGCAGCCCGTAGCGCAGGCATTCATTGGCCATGCTGCTATCCGTGGGGAGCTGCGCCAGCAGGTGATCGAAGGTGGGCGCAGCACGGCGTTCGGCCGGAAACCGAAGAAGTCTTGCACTTGCCTGAGTCATGGGGTCTTCTCGCATGAGGAAAGATAAGCGCCGCTCCGGGAATAGAGTAAAGGGATTTCAGTATGTTGCGCGAGTTTCTCAGTGCTTGCACAGTCTTTGCGACCCTGGCCCTGTCTCTGACCAGGGCTCATGCCCAGACCCACCCCTGCGATGACCTTTCTATCGGGCACACGCCGCCGGCATTGCTTGCGCAGTCAGTCCGGCCAAATACAGCGATCGTCTGTCGGAGGGTCTATATCGCGATGCAATCACTGGACGCGCGCGTTCCTCTCTGGTCGGCCGAACACCTCACCGACGAGGCGCTCGACAGTGCGGAAAGCCTTGGACGCGTCACGAAATTCTTCCATCCGGAAGCAGGGTTGCCTTATGGTCGGCGTGCAGAGCTTGCAGATTACCGCGGCTCTGGCCTCGATCGCGGCCATCTCACCCCAAGCGCTTCAGCGCCTGATCAGCTCTCTCAGGAGGAGACCTTTTCTCTCGCCAATGTCGTGCCCGAAACCCCGGCCCTGAACGAAGGGGTCTGGACCGGGATCGAGATGGCAGTGGCCGACTGGGCGCACAGGGTCGGTGAGCTCTACGTCGTGACCGGTCCCGTGCTTCAGGCAAATGGGCCGGCGATCGGCTTGGACCGCATTCCAGTCCCTGTTGCGGTATGGAAAGCGGTCTACGATCCCGTTCATGAGCGGGGCGGCGCCTGGCTGTGCCGCAATGACGATGCGCCTGTCTGCGAGACGCTGAGCTTCGCGGCGCTCGAACAGCGGACCGGTATCGATCCGTTCCCGAGCTTGTCCCTGCAGATCCATGATGCTGATCCCGCCCTTCCTCAGCCGGAAATCAGCCCTTACACTCCGCGCTCACGATCAACCGGTGCCGAGCGACGCGCCCTCATCGATCCAATCCTGCGCGGCTTCTCCAGGCGCTTCTGATCAGCTGCCGATAAGCGCATATCCGCGCTTCTTTCGATACCGGATCATGCGCGTCAGCGCATTCGCGGCCTCTCCCTCATCCTGATAGAGATCGACGCGCGTGCTACCTGCCGTGCCGATGCGGCCCCATTGCCGCAGTAGCGTCGCACCGCCGAACAGATCGCGGTGGATGCTCAGGCGGTAATACCGCCATTCATTCCTGTCCGGTCTGATACGACGCAATAGCGCCTCGACCGGGAAGAGGGACATCTGCTGTCCCACCCCGCTATCGGGTCTGCGCGATCGGCGTCGGGAAATAGCCATCTCCCGATGCTGCCACAAAACCCTCCGCCATTTCCATCACGACCTCGCGTGTCGACTGCGCAGCAGCGCGACCGCGACAGGAGAAAACGCATGCATTCTTCCTGCCTCACAGCCGTCAGGCTCAAATTCCTATGCTCCGGGTATCAAAGCGCCCTGCCGCTCGAACACTTCACCGCACCGAACGCGCCCGAGCTCGTGGGCGTGTCCATTGCTCATGACGACACGACAGGCGATCTGCGTGATCGCCTCACCAACGAGATCCTCCTGCGCATCGACTGGGATCTCTGGGCGGATCGTGGTGATTCCACCAATGCGCGTGTCAATGCGGTGCGCGCGCTGTTGGAAGCGCCCATTGCCTCCGTCTTTCCGGGCGACATCGCCGATATCGCCGATCCGTCGGCGCCATCACCTCCCGTCGAGCCCTATCTGGAATCTGCTCCTGATGGGTCAGGCGTCTCTCATGTCGCGGATAATATCAGCGGCGATACGCTCGCCGGTCCTTTCCCAACCAATCATCAGGCGAAAGAGGCCCTCGACGCTCTCCTCGTGGTCCATCCCAGTCCGGAATGGTTCAAACGCTGGTATTGCCTCGAACTGGAGTACGCGGGTCAGGATATGGTCCGCGTATAGTGTGCCACGCCGTCACTTCTCACTGAACAGCGATAGCGTCACTATGGATCCGGGTCACATAAACCAACCTGTTCCCAGTGAAGGGGCTGAACATGACCGACACGGTGTATCGCACTGCCTACGCGGAGACACGCGAGCTCTACGACAGGCTGGCGCCACAGATGGGCGGGAAGGATTACGGATACCAGATCCTGTATGGACCCGAGGTCTCGTCACCCTCGCTCTTCATTCTTGGATACCAACCGGGATGCAAGAAAAAGGACAAGATTAAGCCTGAGGAGGAAAAGCGCCCCGCAGGTCCCCCGGATATCCTGGCCTATGCAGACCCGAAAGAGGATTGGCGCCTTGCAAAGGCCTTGCGGAGCATTTGGCCAGCCGATCGTATGACCGACATGATGGGCGGCAATATCAATTTCTTCCGCGCTGCCACCGTCAACGAATGGACAACAATCTCCCTTTCTGTCCGTCGTGACCTGCAAGCGCACTCCCTCAGAACAATCCGGCAATTGATCGAGGCTTATGCGCCCAGGCGCATTCTTGTCATCGGGCTCGACACCCTCAAGAGAATACCAGGGCACATCATCGACAAGGGTCATCTCTCTTCGATCGATCCGTCACGTCATAATCCGATCGCCCAGGAAGCAACACTGTGGGGAATACCGGCTCTTGCTGTGACCCATCTGAGCGGGGCCCGTCTCAAAGCCGGGGACAGGCAGAATATCTATAATTATGCGCGTGCCTGGTCAGGCGTCTGATCCATCTCGTGCATCTCCCTTTCTTACGACGCGCGCTGAAAAACACGGGCGTCTCCCCTTCGGGGCCACGTGACACGGGCTCCGCCCCAAGCCCCTGCAGGTCTTGGCCATTCGGCGTATCCCGTTGACGCGTTCATCAGGGCGACGACAGTACCGAACCAGTCATAATAGGCCATGCCATAGGCCTCGATAGCGTCAAGACGGCTTCCACCCCATCTTCCTCCGGCTCTCTTTGCTCGCCTGCGTGCAGACGGGTCCCCTGAGAACCCATCCTGACCCCATCTCCGTCCACAGCGGTCCTGAAAGTGTCGGGACGAAAGGCGTCGCTGCGCTATCCTTTCGACCCTTTGCCTCCGGCACAGGTCGAACGAAAGGCCGTTGCTCTTCTTTATTAAACGAAACCGGTTATGCGAAGTATCGACAAGTATCGGAACGACGAGATATTGCATGTTTATTGTGTAATATTGCGCTTTCTTGTTGTATATACCGGTCAGGATGATAGTATCTATTCATAGGAAATGGCCGCACTCCTGGTAGTTCGGCTTCACGGCTTTCGTTGAGGAGTAATGATCATGGCACGTTTCGAATTATCTGAGGCTGATCGCGCTGCCATTACTTCCGGCGTCTCCTGCGCGGCCCTTCTGGAGCGTTATGGTTTCACTCTCGACAAGAAAGACAGCACACGCAATTCGCTCAAGTACCGTCGCGGCAAGGGCGAGACCTATATCGTCTCCCATCAGGGTAAAGGCTGGTGGGACACGGGTTCCCGGGCGAAGGGGGACGTCTTCGATCTCGTCAAGCATTTCGAGCCCACTCTCTGGTGGCGGGATGTCTGCGGCGAACTCGGTAAAATGGTTGGTGTCGAGCCTGCTTCGACCCCTTGGGTCAAATCGCATGAGGCATCGACCGATGTGCGCTCTCCTGCCGAACGCTGGGGCAAGGCCAGGTCGCTGCGCAAGGGATCCAAGGCGTGGCAGTATCTGGCCCAAACCCGCTGCCTGCCGGAGTGGCTGCTGCGAAAGGCTTCGGCCAATGGATCGATCCGTGACGGTTTCCATGCGGCCTGGTTCAGCTATCGCAATACTCAGGGGGCCATCACAGGGGTTGAGCTGCGTGGGCCCGATACGCGTCTGCAGCTGAAGGACAGCGTCAAGACGCTCTTCCGCTTCCAGCTCAGGCCGAACACGCCCGTGCGCCGTCTGGTCGTGGCTGAAGCGCCGATCGACGCGCTCTCCTTTGCTGTCATGGATCCCGAGCGTGGTAACGATACGCTTTACGTCGCCACGGGTGGCGGCATGGGGCCGGAAACCATCACTGCTTTGCAGGACCTTCTCGACGTCATGCGACATAATCCGGACGCGCTGCTGGTGGTAGCGACAGACCGTGATGACTCAGGTCATCGATACGCGGATATGCTCTACGATCTCGCCGATGAAAGTGGTGTGGATAGTATGCGGCTCTATCCCCCGGACGGCGCCAATGATTTCAACCAGTCGTTGCAGGTCAGCATGGCAGCAAACGGCGCATCCGCTGCGGTGGCGTCATGAGCGGGCGGCGTCAGATCTCTGGTCACGACGACAGGTCAAAACCTGACGGTCTCGAAACTTCCACAGACGCACTCACCCAGATTGCTCAAGCTGAGACCTGCTATCGCGCGCTTCTGGTGAGCGGGCGTGCTGCACGGATGCTGCAGGCGGCCCCCGGTCTGGGTGTCACCATACCGCTCCTCTTTATCGAATGCGAGGGCATGGCGCAGAGCGCGACCGGTCTGGTCGTGCACGGCAGTCTCGATCCCGATTGTCCGGAGCTGAGCTTCGATCTGGACGGGCAATTCACCCTTTTCTCAACCGAATACAGCGAAGCCGGTGAATTCATCACCGTGAATGGCTGGGTCGGCACAACCGAAATTCTGGCCCTTCGACAAGGCGCCTCCTTCAGAATCCCTGTAGAGTGAGAACTCGACCATGACACATGATCATCCTGATACTGATCTCGACCTGCTGATGCCTGGCTATGACCTGGTCGTAGCGCTACGGCGAGCGTTCATGAACCATTTCCGGTGTAACGACTACAACCGCCGCTGCCCCGAGCTGGGCGGTACCCATCCATGGGCTCTTGTCGAACTGTCCTGCCCCGTTTCTGGCGAGGTGATGTCGGGAATCGTCGTATCGGCCGATCCCATCCCGGGCGGCTGGGATCTCACACGGCGCTTCGATATTTATACCGGAGAAGATCTTGATAGAGATGCCTTTCGGTCAATTGACCCCATGCAATACGAAATCCGTCAGATCGGAACCGTACCCGGCCAGCATGCGGTATCTGCGCACAGCGCGGCCGTGCCCCTCCTGAATCTTGTAGCGGCTGCAACCGCTGACTGGTCGGCCCGGCCCGATATCGTGACACGAACGGTTTCCCCTTGCAGAGAGGCCTCATCGCAGGATTTCCCCGAAGCGTTCGTCTGCATTCATGATGGTGCAGACGAACGATATGGTCTCGTCACCAAGGGCTTCACCGACGGTCATGGAGGCTGGAATCTCGAGCTGCCCGTCGAGGTTTTCGTTTCGACAGGTGAGGTCATCTCTGTGGCACCTGGGGGAGACACATGGATCGAGCTGATCCACGATGTCGAACCTGACGGTCTCGTGCGGCGTGGCTAGAAAGGGGAGGAGGGTCGAGTGAGTCATGCGGGATCCCTCATCGACGTGAGGCTGAACGGCATTGGCTGGTCGGTCTGTCAGGCAAGCCGCCGGAGCCGGATATCGCGGGACCGGATCGCGAGATGGAGAAATGGCATTGGTGAACCACCCCAGTCTTTCATGGAGTGGCTGGACGCCTTGCACGCACTTCACCGGCGCTATGCGACCCCGCTTTCGCGCGACGTTCCCGTTGCAGGCAATCGCGTGCCCATGGATGCCTACGCGGTCGGTCGTGCGCTTATGATCATCGGCTGGTCCGAGCGCCGTCTCGCCGAGCATCTGGGTTATCATCGGACTGAGCTGAGGCGTCTGTTAGAGAGCGGCGGCAGGCTCGGCGCGCGATCGTCCCGCTGGCTAGAAATGCTTGAGAGTGGACATCTTGATCTGCCACGGCCCCATAGTCAGGCGGTTAAGGCGCAGCATGCACACGCTGAACCGGCTGTCCGCGCAGGCGACACGGGCGGGATTCAGGGATGTGTCTCATCCCGATCAAGAGGCACGCGGGTTAATGGCCATTGGGGTTCGCCTGGGTTGGGTACGCGGACCCGAACGGATATGCCGATGGATTTGGATTGCTCTGCGTGGGATTAGGCGACCCATGATAATCATCCGATGAATAGCCATTAGGGTTTGTCTGGGTAGGATATGCGGATCCGTATCCAGGCGGATAGATTGACGGATTAGGGTCGCTCTGCGTGGGATTAGGCGAGGCGTAGTAATATTGCGCTCTTGCTGGTTCTATCGCAAGCATAGAGAAAACAACGGTTATTGATAAGAAAAGTACGCGCATCTTTCTCTTGGCGAAGCTTTGATTTTATCTCAAGATCAGATTTGATTACATCTTATTATTCGCATATATCAGAAGTCAGGCTAAAACAAATTATCGTGTTGCATAAGCCGCTTTTGTACTGGCGATCTTCTCCGGGCAGTTTGCCGGCGCTCACATTCAGCTAGTGTAAGTGTTGTCAGTCACTTCACATGACTAGAGCCCAAAAGTCGTATTGCTGGATTGCCGATATGAAAGTTGAATCTACCTGCGCGTTACAGCTGACGGGGCCACAAAGAGAAGCTGCTCAGCTAAGCGGCGCTATAGTCGTTCTAGCTGGTGCTGGGACCGGTAAGACAAGAACACTTGTTGCAGGGATTGCTGATCGCATCTGCAGACGCGGCATTCCTGCGCATCGCATTCTGGCCGTAACATTCACCAACAAGGCCGCAGGGGAGATGCGATCGCGTATCGAAGCTGTGCTTGGAAGTGACCATGCACCCCGATGGGTCGGTACCTTCCATGGACATGGTCGCCGCCAGCTGCGGAACGATCCTGATATCGCCGGTCTGCGGGAGGGGTTCGATATCTGCGACGCCGAGGACAGCCGCATTATTGTCCGTCGTTTGCTGGAGGAAGCCTGTGCAGCTGGCTTTGATACACCGGACGATGTGACGATGAAACAGCGGATCCGCTCCGTCTCAACACGTATCGCCCTTCTCAAGGAGAGGCTTATTCTTCCTAACGATGCCGTAACCTCGACCGAGGGGCTCATCGCTTCGGGGCAGTTGCATGAGGGAGACGATCTGAATGCCTGGCGTGAGGCTGCCGCGCTTTACCGTCCGTACCAGTCTCACCTGAGAGAAGCCAATAAGGCAGACTTCGCGGATCTGCTCCTGTGGCCTACCGTCACCATGCTGCGAGACGAGACATACCGTCGCGACTGGGCTGCCCGCTTTGATGCAGTGCTTACGGACGAATTCCAGGACGTCAATCGGCTCCAGTATCTCTGGCTTCAGGCACTTTCGCGCGACCATGGCGAGTTGTTCTGCGTGGGCGACGACGCTCAGTCTATTTTCGGCTGGCGAGGCGCGAGTGTATCCATAATACGCTCCTTCCTTTCGGAATTTCCGCTCCACGGGCCATATCCTCGCAGCCGCCAATGCCGTGATCGCGGTGGATCCTGATCGTCTGCAAAAGACGCTTTACACGGCAGCCGGTGATGGGGCGCCAATCGACATCCTCAACTGGCCAGGTGGTGCCGAAGAAGCAAAGGGTATTGTCGACGAGGTCGCGCGACGCGGGCTGGAGGGTGTTTCTTTCGATGACATGGCGATCCTCTACCGCTTCAACTTTCAGTCCCGTCAGCTCGAGGAAGCGCTGCTTCACGCGCATATTCCGTATGAACTCGTCAACGATACGGCGTTCTGGCAACGCGTCCCTGTAAAGGATGCTCTGGCGTTACTCAGGCTTTGCAGCAGCCTCGACGATCGGCAATCCGATGAGGCCTTCCGTAGAATGGCCAATCGCCCAAGGCGGGGCCTCGGCGCGGTGTTCATGGCGCGTCTCGAGCAGACGTCCGAGCAATCCTATCTCTCGCTTTTTGAAACGGCTGAGAAGATTGCTGCAAGCGGTAAAAGCAAGGCTCATGATGCGCTTGCGCTTTTTACTGCCGCAATTCGCGAGATCGCCGGGGAAGCCGGGATGTCTGTCGCAGCGAGATTACGCAAGCTCCTCGACAGAACCGGCTATCTTGAGATGCATCGCCAGGAAGGCGACGAAGGAAAGACGGCGCTCGAGAACCTGCACGAGCTTTGTGCTCTCGCGGAGACGTTCCCGATCCTTGAAGCCTTGTTTGACCACGCAGCCCTTGGCTGTGCGCGCGATGAGTCAGATCCGATAGGCAGGGTTAAGCTCATGACGATCCATGGCGCCAAGGGGCTCGAATTCAGTCACGTCTTTCTGCCAGGCTGGGAGGACACGCTCTTTCCGTCGACCAATGCGACAGCAGATCCTGCCGAGGAGAGGCGCCTTGCCTATGTGGCGCTGACGCGAGGTCGCAGACGTGTCAGCATCTCGTGGTGCCGCTATCGCGGCGGCCGACCGGCGGCCGCAAACGGTTTTATTGACGATATTCCCGAGGCCTCACGGCGTCAGGGCTGGCCAAAAAGGGGTTTCAGGTCAGTCGACAGGAATGCCGACACCGGTGTTGTTCCTGACCTGAATCTGCGCGAGTTCGGATCGTGAGCGACGCCCAGGCGTCGGATCAAGGGGAAGGGTCACCACGCCCCGCGAAATGGGCGCATGAGTGCGCACAATGCGGGGGTGGCGCCATGTTCGGTTTCATCGATCGACGCGGGGACCAGGTCTGGTATTGCATGGCTCACCGGGAATTAGGGCGGAGCCAGCTCAAGCAGCCAGCACGAACACTCACGTAAGAGATAATATGCCCTGATACTCAGACTGCCAGAGATGAAGGCAGGTGTTTCAGGAACGCCCTGAGTTTGGGGGGCATGTAGCGGGTCGTCGGATAGTAGAGAGTGAAGCCCGGATGTGGCTTCATGTAGTCGTCGAGAAGCGAGAACAGCTCCCCGCTCTTGATATGCGCTCTAAACGTCTTTTCAAATCCGAATGCGATACCTGAATCGGCGAGCGCAGCGCGCAGCATAAGACGAGGGTCGCTGGTCATGATCCGTGGCTCGACGATCACGCTCAGGGCTTCGCCCTGGTCAACGAACTTCCAGAGATAGGGCGGGGGACCGGAGAGCATCTTCAGGCCTATGCAGGCATAGCGGGGAAGATCCCGAGGGTGTTTGGGCCGTCCGTTCTTGCCGAGAAAGCGCGGCGAGGCAACGGCCATTATCTTCAGATCGCCGCCGACAGGAAGGGCGGTAAGTCCCTCCTCGCGACCATCGCCGATGCGAATGCCGGCATCGAACCCGGCAGTGATGAGATTCATCTCGGTGTCGCTCACCGTCACATCCAGCCTGATGTCAGGATAAGCTTTGCAGAATCCCGCTATGAGAGGCCCTGTGAGTATGCGCGCCGCGGCAGACGATACCAGAAGGCGTAGCGATCCACTCGGTCCTGCCTTGTTCGTCGTGGCGACGACTGCGTCGGTGATTTCACCTATGGGGCCGGCGACGCGGGCATACAGCTCTTCTCCGGCTACAGTCAGAATACATGAATGCGTCGTGCGAACCGCCAGGCTCATATCGAGATCCTTCTCCAGACGAATGAAGGCCTGGCTCACGGCCGATCGACTCACGCCCATGCGGCGGGCGGCATCAGCAAAAGACGCGCTCTCCGCGACCGCGGTGAAAACAACCAGAAGGTAGGGTTCTACGCGCATTGTCCATCCTGCTATCACATACCCACGATGTGGAAATTCGCTACACGTGAAACCGTAAGACCGCTATATAATTGTTAAACGTCGTTAAAGACCGCGCAGGCTCAGGCTGAAAGCGCTGAAGCGGCATAGGTTCGGCCATGCTCGGTGCCAGCCTGGGTCGAACGAAATACCGCGAGGGTGGAGTAGGCGCGAGGAGTCCTCGTCTCGGGACGCGCTGATCGGCCCTCACCTGCGCTCACATCGCGACCGTATATTGCTGAGTGATCGCCAACGATCAGGATCTTTCATGTCGCCTCGTGCTCGTCCCTTGCCGGTAGCCACACCTTTCTACGACAAATCACCGGAGGAAAAACGCAGGGCACGCCGTGAGTTGCGGCGTCGGCTGCTACCCCTATTCGAAGAACAGCCGATGACAGTCATGGCGCTCAGGCTGGCGCTGGACGCAGCTGAGGCGGGTGCCTTGGTCGCAACGCTCGACGATCTCGTTGCAGCTGGAGAAATTGCAGCGATCGGACACGGGGCTTACACGAAGGTGCCATGGGGACCCGAGATGAGACCTGTTGTTGCCGACCCGCTGCTCGACACCGTTCACGGCGCGCTCACCTATCTCGCATCACGGACACGTCGCAAGTCCAGCACGGTAGGAATTGTGTCCGATTTCCTGGGGCTATCGCTTGAGGATGTCGCGGTCAGCCTGCAGAAACTCGAGATTGCAGGCCTGGTCAGCTTTGGTGATGCGAATGGCGAATGGGCCCCTGTCGGGACCGCTACAGCGCGCCGGGTCCGCAAGGGGATCAATGAGGGAGTACGGCCCCTGAACCCACCCAAACACTGAACGGCTCATGAGTGGTCGATCGGGCGGCCAGGCTTCCCATAGTTGGTTATCCCCAGTTTCTGTGGATAGAAACTGGGAGAACGGCGGTATAGTGGGTGAGCATATCATTTGAGGGAAGCTGGATAATCGATGAGGTCGGCCAGCATGTGCTCAAGGTCAGGCTGCTCGATGAAGAACGCTCCGATCAACACGAGGACGACGATTGTGATTGTGCTCCTGCCGCGGGATGGATGTTGTATGCCCATTGCAGCCCGTTACTGTCTTTTTGGTTCCCCTCGGCGATAGTCGCGATCTGCGAGATTCACGGAAGACTCTTTCGCAGCGCTGTAGCTGCGCTTTGCTGTTGCATCATCCGCAGTCGCGTCGTGGTTAATAGCACTTGTAGTCCATAAAATACCGATCCAGGGCAAATTAAGGTATTCTGTCCCAGATTGAGTCCTGGCATGGGCGCGCGTTGCGCGGCCTACGGCTGCGGCGTCACACGCCGCACCCACGCGGTGAGCGTATTGTGCTGTGTGCTTCTGCTTTCTCATGAATAGAACAAGTAATAATAAGCGAAACATAAATAAACGAACGTCATTAGTGGCAATTATACGCTTTTTTACTATGCGATCAGTACATGGCTAAGCAAATAGACATGCAGTATTGTCTATTCTATTTCTTATGAAAGGCCGATATAACTTTACTTGTGGACAGGCAATAACGCCCCACACAAAAAGCGCCCCGGAAGGTGCGGGAACACCACTCCGGGACTTCGCCAGAATGAAAGACCAGTTTCATGTCAGACGCAAACCGCAATATCGCTGCAAACGCCACCGCCCGCAACCTCTCCCCCGCTCGCGTGCGCCAGTTCAAGGAAGCAGAGGCCCGCGTGAAGGCCAGCAACGCCCCCACGCTCGAACTGATCAAGCGTCTTACCCCGGCAGATAACCAGATGGCCGCCATCATGAAGGCGTTTCCCTCGGTCAAGTTGGGTGAATATGACGAGCTTTTCGGCGCGGGTCTCTCCATGGTGCGCGACCAGCACGAAACAATGGCCCCCATTCTGACTTTCGAGGACCGCCACGGCACGAACTTTATGGCCCTCAAACTGCACCTCGACCGGATCGTTGATGGCGTCATTCGTTCTGCCTACGGCGCTGCACAGTTCTATGAAGCCCGCCGCGCAGCCGCCAAGGATGCGGCCGACGGTTTCGCAAACGATCACCGCGACGAAGACCGGCAGGGCGTCGATGGAGGCGATAATCGCGCCGCCAATCTACGCCGCATTGCCGCCGAAAAGGCCGGTCACGCCTATTCTCTGGCCGTTGTCGCCGCCGGGGCCTGCGAAGCCTACCGCGACCTTATGGGCAGTGACTGGCAGCCCTACCAGCCCAAGAGCAGCCGCAGCGTTTCCGAGCGCGCCGCCTCCGAAGAAGCCGCAGCCCTCGGCTTCTAACCTTTCCCACCGGACCCGAAAGGGTCCGGTTTTTGTTTGGGGCCTTGGCCTCGAAACGGCGGGGGAGGCGGACAACGCCGCTAACGCGCCGTTGCGGTTTTTTCTCGGCCCGCGCCGGGCGCGGGCAGACGCACGGATTTTGATTCATGCCCAAGGTAAACGACCAACGTGCTATCGTCCCCATCTTATGGGGTAATCCCAACACGCAACCACCTGAAGGCAGTGAAACCTTGCCGGACGGGCGGACCCTATGGGCCTGCACCGTCCTTGATCGTGCGTATGAACGCGAGATCGTCGCCGAGCACGCGCCGCGCGTGAAGCCCGGTTGTGGCTGGTCTCATGGATGGGGTGCCTACTATCCGCCGGTCAAGCGCTGGAACCCGGAACGCAAGGCGATGACGCGGCGTACGAGATTGCGCGCCCGTCTTGAAAGGCAGGTGCCCTTGCTGGCCGACATGGAAGAGGCTGACGAGCTGGCCCGCCGCCCTGCTTATTTCAACGCCTCAGGGATTGAGGAGACAGACCGGGAGCGCGATGCGGGAGACCGGTATTAATCACCGCGCAGATCTGGACACAAAAAAAGCGGGGCGGTCGCGTGCCTCGCGGGGCCGCGTTGCCCCCACTTACCACATATCCCCAAGGCGCACGCGCTCTCGACTCTTGACGGTCGAGCGCGTGCGCCTTGGGGATATGCTCCGGCGTCCCTTGCGGGACGCCTACGGCCCTTCGGGCTGGAAAGCAGGGACAACGCTCCGAGCGCCCGGGGAGGGAGTGTACCCCATTCAGGAGCCATTCACCGGAGATGCTGGCATCTTGTCATCTTCGGGCAGGCGGCACCATGCCTTGCCCGTATCGGCATAGGACACATTGCTCCTGTCCAGGCAGTGATTGCCGACCTCGATCGAACGCCAGTAGAAGCCCACGCCAGAGAGAAAAGAGAGCGCGAAGATACCAGCCCCGACCAGTACCAGACGCATAAAGAAGCGATTGCGCGCGTATTCGTAGAAGCCCTGTTCCACAAACGGCACGCGCTCCTTGATCTTGTCCAGAACAGCGGGGGCTACCTCTGCCTCAATCTTCCTCACCATTCGTGCGACGGTTTCGTCATACAGGTCCTTGTGCTTCTTCTCATCTTCCTTGATGCGAAGCTCAGCACTCACGCTCACCGCATCGACGATCTTACGAGCATGCGCAACCAGGTCGGTGATCGCCTGACTGGACTCACGGGAGAGAACTGCGTTGCGCTCCACGTGCTCCAGTGCGAGCTGGGATACCGCGGCATAGGCATCGAGCGAATTGCGCATGACGACGATCATGCGACCGAAAGGACTGTATTGATCCAGTCCTTCCAGCCGCGCGGTTTCTTCGAGTTCGGCGCCTGCGCGACGCAAGCCTTCGATGAGCTGTGATGGTCGCAGCTCGCTACCACTCATGGAAGCCAGTCCTCGATGCCGGCCTCGCTGATCCTCTCTTTGAGTGTATCGAGCCAGTTCTGGATCATCGCCCGGCGGAACGGATCAAGGGGCGTGGCATCCGGACGAGATTTGCCTGCGGCTGCGTCGTGGAAGGTCAGGCCGCTCTCCAGCACAAGAGGAAGGCAGCTGAGCTTGGGAACGCGCAGAACAGCGGTGTCGCATCCATCGAAGTTCAGCCCGTTCAATCTGCTGAGGACTTCACCATAGATGCGGTCGGGGTCATGCCCAGTGGGAACGGTCCATTCGTTGAACACGAACACGGCGCGGCGTGGACGAAAAAGCGCACTGGCCCAGAGGCGCTCCAGATAGGCGGTATCACCTTGCTGCGGCCCGATCATGAAAGCGCCGGTGACAGAGATGCCCAGGCCCTCGGCGAGTTTGATGATGTTCTCATCCTTTGCCCAGGTCTCCAGTGTGCGATCGCCGCCGCCGACATCGACCACCAGGGACTGCCCCGAAGCAGCTGCTCTGCCGAAGATATCGGCGAACCATTCGCGCAGCTTCGCGGCTTCCTCCGAGGTCGGCCGTGGTACGCCGTATTTGTCGTAGAGCGCCTTTGCGATGGAAATGCCCGGATTGCGGGCATCACCGTCAGCAAGGAGTGGCGGTGTGTTTCTATAAATGGCGATCTCACCTATCGCCGATAGAAATGTCGATCCTCCGAGATTGCCTCGTCCTGTCTTAACGATAGCGACGGGGGTTTTCTTTTTGCGGGGTTCTGCTGAAGCCATATGGCCCTCCTCCTTGAAAAACGACCTTCCGATCTTGGGAGGAGCCTGACACAGGTCGATGTGAGCGCAATCAGTCAGTGCGGCAGAACTCTAGAAATTGCGCGCATAGCCTCTAACCAGCAGCAACATCCCCTTGAGCATAAGTGATCTCTTTTCCGGAGAAATTGCTTCTATCATGGGCACACAGGCTCGGGCCCAGTCCGATTGCCGTTCGAAAAACGACATGCGCGGCAGTCCGGGGATTTGTTCAAAGTCCGTCCGCCCGTCGGGCGTCAACCCTGTCGCATCCAGCGGCGTCAAAGCTTCCAGCGGCAGATTCTCCGGCATCCCGGCAGGGCGCGGTCCTACATAGCAAGGCGGCAAGGGCTTGAACCGATCCTCGCCATAGCGGGGTGCGGCTTCCAGCATCTTCACCGGCCGCTTGATCTGCCCGATGACGACGTCCGGCGCACCGTCCTGACCCGTCGTCTCAGAGCTGACCTGCACCGGCATTGTCGGAACCGCTGCGGATACAGGGGCGCTGGATGGCGCAGCCGGGGTCGGAGGGAAGCCCCGCTCTGCAATCTGCCGGATCTCGAGCTCGCGTTCTGCTCCCGCACGTGCGACTGAAGCCGCCTCGCGATCTGCGGTTTCCTTGGCAAGCCTGGCGGCTGTTGCGTCTCGACGGGACTGCCTCGCCGCATCCTCTGCCTCCCGCTTTTCCAGTGCAGCTCGAACCGCTTTCCGGACGCGATACCAGGTGGACTTCACCGTGTTCACAGCAGCCGGTCCGCCGTGACGGGCTCTCAATCCATCAGCGTGGGCGGCCTCGGCAATGCGTCCCCAGCGAACACGGCCGCCGCTGATCGATCGCTCCATCACCTCGAAATTATCGGCCATCCAGAGATAGAGCGCGGAGTGTTGCCATTCGCCGCGCTCACATCCTCTGAGAGCGTCGTGAAGGGCGCTGCGCGGTGTCATCGCGATCGTCGTCATATGGCAGGCCCTCCGGTGTCTTCGCCCTAGCTATCACCCGCTAGAGACGGATGCAAGGTAGATGCGTACCGGATTGACTGCGGATGCAGATTAGATGCGGAGTGGATGCAAGTTTTTTCTTTCTCCATACACAAATGCACCCTAGCGGGTGCGTCCCCTGCGGGGCTCGGGAAGGCATCCAGCACTGACGGGTAGCAGCGTCATATCGAAGGCGCTTTCGGTATGTGCGTATTTGCTGTATATGTTGTCGAATACAGCATTGATGTATGTATCAATCACGGGGATTTTCGGTATGCGCACCTTCTCGACCAGCGATCTCTCGCGCAAATCGGGAGATATCATCGCAAGTGCCCTGCAGGGCCCGACAGCCATCAGCCAGCGTGGAAAGCCCCGTCTGGTGGTTCTCAGTGTCGAGCAGTATGAGGCACTCACGCAGGCGCAGCTTGACCGTCGCATTGTCGGAGCAACGGCGGAGATGCCTGACGGACTGGCAGGGGATGTCGCCCTCGCTATCGACTCATTCCTCTCTACGGATAGGGGGTAAGTATGTCTGGCGTGATCGAGCCAGGCGCGGTCTTCCAATATCCCTATCTCTGGCACTGGCAGGACGCCCGAGGGGAAACCGAGGGGCGCAAGGATCGCCCTGTCGTTGTGGCCGTTCTGTTTGTTGGGCGGGACGGCTTGGACTATGTGCTGCTCCTGCCGATAACGACGCAGGCGCCGAGGGCCGGACGCAAAGCCATTGAAGTCCCCGTTACAGAGAAGTCACGTGCATCTCTCGATAAGAGCCGCAGCCAGTGGATTCTACTGGACGAGTATAATCTCGATCCGCTGAAAGGCTCGTACTACCTGCGTCCTTCTTCGGTGACCGGGCAATTCAGTAAAGCATTCATGACGACAGTTCTCGGGCAGTTCCGACGCCTGCTTCCGCAGGCCAAGAAGGTCGCCCGATATCCCTGATACGACCCGACGGAAGTGGTCTATGACTCGTAATCTTGGTGCCTGACCGGCTTTCGAACCTACAACCGCCAACGATCAAATCGTTCGGGGACTACCCAGCCTCCACGTAGGACAATCTTACCGAACGAGGCAGACGCGCCAATCTTCTCGTCCACGTATGCATCTATCACGTCGAGTTCGCGGAAAAGTGTGCCCAGTCCCTGCGGAGTGAACTCGCTGTCTGGCTTCAGGTAACGATAAGCATGTTCGCCGTGATGCTTACTCAGATATGCAACCAGATTGGTGGCTTCGGGCAGAGAAAAGCCGTAATTCTCACAAAGGGCGAGTAGCTTTTTGAGATTATGTCTCACCGAATGTTCGCGCAGTTCTTTTTCGTCATGGTTGAGATGGGTCAGGTAGGCTTTGAGATACAATTCAACAGCAAGTCCAAGCAACACATGGCAAGAGAGTACGAGAGGCACATCGGTTTTCAGTTCAAAACGTAGAGGATTGGTCAACATCAGGAATGCCGACTGGACATTACCTTTTGCTGTGGCAAAACTCCGAAACGGCTGAGTTATTAGTGGTTGCATCTTAAGAATATCCTCCGATGAGGTGACTGTCAGACTATTTTAGTTGTCGGTAAACATCTTCTACTTCTACCCCGCAAATCCTACAGCGTCTCTCAGCCATGGGTCATATGCGCTCGGCGCAAGTCTATGAAGGCTGGGGAATGCACTCTGTGAGGACTATTGTTGCTTACCGCAAACTGGCAATTGCTCCGCGCTCACATCGTTCCGAGCGAGAATGGTCCCAACTTAGAATGAGGGGCTCACAATGGCAGAAAACGGTTTCGATCTACGCGACACACTAGCTCGGAACACACAGAACCAGGTCGTGATGATCAACCTGCTCCGGCAGCAGGGCAATCTCTTGGCGGAGATTCACCAACTGGTCAGTCCGCCTGAGCAGACCGACGTGCCGAGCCTGCGCGACATTCTGATCAAGCTTGTGGAGGGCTTTGAACGGCAGGAAGAGGCCATACGGTTCCTGACTGACAAGATGGATATCCTCTTCGAACGGGACCCGTCCCAGGCATGATTACCTGGCGTAAGATCACGGCTGAGGGGGCCGGAAAGCTGATCGTCGCCTACCTGCGCGAGCATCAGCTTCAGGCCGAACAATCTGAGCAGGCTGACCGAGCCATCCCCGCGTCCAACCCTAATATTGATAGCGGCGCGAGGATGAATAGCTACTATACCGGGCGTGATGGAAAGGGCGCCTGGGCACCTCAGATGGGCTCCCGTATTGCAGGGGCACTTGGTATCGATCCCGCACAGGCACCCTCGGACGAGGGGCTGGCCCGCCTGTTTGAGGGGAAACGTGCTGACAACGGCGAGAAATGGGCTGGAGAGCACGCCAAACGCACCCTGTCGGCGATTGATTTTACCGCGTCTCCGGACAAGTCAGTGACGCTCGCAGCCGAGTTTGCTTCTACAAAGGCCGAGCAGGCGATGATCTGGCTGGCGATACATCGTGCGAACGATCGAGCAATGAACTTCATCACCCGTGAAATAGGGGTGGCACGGCGTGGGCGGGGCGGCCAGTCCAGCGCCGAAAATGGAGAGGCCGCCTGGGTGTCGTTTCGGCATTACGCCGCCCGACCGGCGATGAGTATTCAGGACGGCCCGGATGGAGCCACGGGCATCGTCGAAATACCCGTGCCCGGTGATCCTCAGGCTCATATTCACAACCTTATGTTCAACGCGGTTGCGACGGAGAGTGGCCATCTGGGTTCCCTGGACATGGCGCGGATAACACGTGCAACATCCTTCATGTTCGGGGCATATTTCCAAGCCGAACTGGCGTCTGAGCTTCGCGCAATGGGAGTCCAGGTCACAGCGAATGAGAGCGGCCGTGCGATTGTCATAGAGAGTATTCCAAAGGCCGCTTGCGACCTTTTTTCGAAGCGTCATTCTCAGGCTGCTCAGATGGGTAAGAAATATGCCAAGGAGCAGGGCCTGGACTGGGACACGTTGAGCGCTGACCGAAAGTTTTCGATCCTCCATCATGCAAATCTAGCTTATCGATCCAAGAAGTACGATGGGACCAACGACCGAGAAATCTGGCAGGAGCAGGCCGCAGAACTCGGCTGGCATCATGAAACGGTGCTTACGAATCAGCCGGCAGGCGAACGAAGCGATGCTGAGAGATATGAGGAAGCCTATGCGATCGCGTCCCGAATGCTGGTGGAGGAGTTCAAGACCGCAGCTGTAGTCGATCGGGACATCTTCAGAACACATGCTGCTCATGGGTTGATTGCCGCAGGAATCAAGCATGCAGAAGATGTGGAGCACGTGGCTCAACTGGTCGAAGCGAGAGGCATCGATATTGCGGGAGAGCGGGTTCACTTCGTGCAAAGTGAACAGGAGGGGCGCCTACGCGTCACGACAACTGAACAGTTGCGGGTCGAGAAGGAGATGGCCGCTCTTGCAGGTTTGTCGTCACGAACCCGTGCCGGTGCGCTCACCGAGAAATCGGTAGCTGCAGCCGTTGCCAGATCGGGACTGGACTTCACTTCCGAACCTGCACATGGGCAGGCGCAGCTCGCTGCGATCCGCGCCCTTGGCCTGGCCGGCGGCTTAGCGTTCCTCACGGGCGTCGCCGGGTCAGGTAAGACAACTCTTTTGCGACCGCTGGTTGACGCCTGGAGGAATGACGACCGCCGAGTGATTGGCAGCGCCCTGGCATGGCGACAGACCAATGCGCTGCGTGATGCAGGGATCTCTGAAGGCTATGCACTCTCACCGCTTTTGAAATCGCTCCAAAGCGGGTCACTGCAGTTGGATAGTCAGACTGTCTTGGTTGTAGATGAAGTCAGTCAGGTGGCACCGCGCCAGCTACTTACTTTGCTCGAGTTGCAACAAAAATGCGGCTTCTCGCTTCGCCTTTTGGGTGACCGGGGACAGGCGCAGGCGATCGAGGCCGGCGACACAGTGGAATTACTCTTACGGGTCATGCCTGCGGATGCGCGGCCGGAGCTTCTCAGCACCGTTCGTCAAAGTACAGCGCGTGGACGCAGCATTGCGGGGATGTTCAGAAGTCAGGGACGCGATCCCGAGAAAACAGAGATTGAGCAACGGGAGTACGACACGTCAAAGGCACGTGAAGCATTGGAGATGAAGCGAAAGGACGGAACAATCAGTTTCGTCGGTGGAGATCATGAACAGGTGGTTGCCGACATTGCAGACCTTTATCTCAGGCGTCGTGACGCGATAGCCCAGTATGGTGGTAAGCGTGGCATTACGATGTCTGCTCCGACGAACCAGGACGTCATGGATCTAGGTATGGCGGTACGTGATCGACTTCGGGCTCGTGGGGAAATCGCGTCGCAGGAGATCGTGAAACCTGCGATTGATCAGAGAGGCGAGAAATACGATCTTCCATTAGCTATCGGTGATCGCGTGCGTCTTTTCGCCAAGACCAGTGTCCAGGCCGACACGCCCTACGGAAAACGCTGGCGTGATCTGGGCTCTAACGGTGATTTTGTGACTGTGCGCGGCTGGTCAGAGAAAGGTCTGTTGCTTGAGAACGACAAAGGTCGTCTTGGTCTTGCCCCTTGGGATCGTCTTGCGCAGCGAGAAAGCGGACGCATTCTTTTGGGAATGGGATATGCCATGACAATCGATGCAGCCCAGGGCGTTACATCGGATGAGCATATAAATGCTATGCCACGAGGATCGGCAGCTGTGACAGGCTTTACGAGTTACGTCGCCGAAAGCCGTCACGTTCATCGTTGTTGGACCAGAGTAGGGGAGGCTGCGGTGCGAGAGGCCGAACAATGGTCCCGACCTCTGGGGGATCGATCACCTGTTACCATGGCTGACCTGTATAACAGGCTCGCGGGTGATATGGGGCGTCACCCCTATAAGGACCTCGCAGTTGACCTCGTGAAAGTCGATGTAGGTGCAGCAGAGGCGCAAACGCGCTGGATAAAGCAGAGCCATGATAATGAAAACTCAAGGAGTGCAGGGAAAACTCCAGGTGCTCGTTTGCGTACCCAGCAGGAGGAGCGGCTGCTACACTCGGTGGATGATGAGGTCTGGAATGATCTCAGCCGTATGCTGCGTAAATCCGCCAACAATGTTCAGAATGAAAACGAGAAACGCTGTGCACGCGAGGCCCGGCGTCGTAGCGCACAAGGTGATCTCGGCCGTGAGGATGCAGATATTGGCCGATCGTCCGAGACCGCTCGTCCCATGCATACTGGCAGAGGCAGATAATTATGGACGCAGAAGATGGGCTCGCCCACTTCCTACGACATGATACAGAGATGCGTCGAGGGGTTACAGCGACGACGCGTGAGTCGGTGACATGCCTAGTTGGCTCCGCTCGTCAAGATAGTGAACTGGCTGGCGACACCGCGGCCGAAGAATGTATCGCGGCTGAACTTGTTGAGATTTTAAATCCTCTCGTCAAAGTCGAGGTGGAGGCCAACAAAGCGCAGACGCTAGAGGAATGGCTGACGTGGAGGAAATCTATTGAGGCCCTCGACCGGTCGGTCATGCTGGAGATCCAGGCTGTTACCGGGGAGGTAGGTACTGTCGCGCAGTCTTGGCGTTCCCATGTCACAGATATGGTGCTTGCTGATCCTGTATATGCCGAGAGTGGAATTGAGACACTCGCAGTCGTCAAAGCAATTCTGAACGAGGCGTGGCAGAGGATCGATTGTCGTGCTGATCCCCAGGATGAGGTTGGCTGAGATGTAGCGGGGGGTAATGAGATGCGCAAACCTCAAGGCACCCCTCGTATATTTCTAGATAGACGGAGGGGAACCCGGCGCCGGGATAATTTCCAGATTATGGGCAACGTGGAGTCCGGACACCGTTTTCCCCATCAGGGGAACGATATGCGATACCACGTGTCGAATTCCGGTCTCCGTGTTTAGCCTCTCACATTCGAGATATATGTTCCTGATTGCTCGTCTATCGACCCAGGGCGGCACACGATTAATGCCAAGGGCCTGACGCCATGAAACCCTCTCACGCGAGGCGCCGAGGTTGCGTCTGTAATACTCATTAGCTGCCTTGCGCTGGGGGTGTGGGTTTTCCTCACGTCGCAGTCGAGCGTAACTGTTATCACGGGCTCTCTTGTTTGCATCGGAAACGTGATGATCCCCGCCTTGTTTCTTGGAAACGATATGAAGATTGCCAGCCACATGCAGGCCTGTCTCCAGCTCTCCATGCAACGGCACGATGTGTTTGACCCAGTGCCGGATACCGGTGTCCGATTGTATTCGGTGACACTCAATATAGATCGCGCGGATTTCGGTTCTGTCTGCCCAAGACGGCGCTCGATTACATTTTTGAGCCAAATGCCAAGCTACAGACTCTCGTGTTCTGATAATCAGGGGTAATTCTTGTGTGGGCGCGCGCTGTTGTTTGGGCTCTTTTATCGCTTTTGTTTTGTTTTCTGTAAGCGGGGGGCGGTCCCTGATCATGACCTCCTTCTTGGCAGCGTAGTGCTTTTTACTCCACTCACTTACCTTTTCGCGGTTTGCCGCTTGATATGCCCGCTTATACGCTCTCTTTTTTTCTAAATTAGCAACGTAGTATTCTCGGAGACACGCTCGACAACGCGTGGAAAGTCCATCCGCCGTGTTGCGGTTGATGTTAAACGACCCGAGTTCCTTCTCCTCGCGACAATAGCTACAAATCTTCATGCTGTTCGAATGCCCTCAACGACGTATCAATTCATAGGAGCATGATACATCCCGGCTATGTGAGCGCATACGATTGATGCACGGCTGCTCAATGTGGCCAGAGCCTCCAGTCAGGAGGTACTGTCTCGCCCAATCAGCCAGCATTTCTGGTCGCGATCAAACAGTGTGTTATGCCGGGTCGCTGTAGCCCGTTGTCCAGATGAAACGGCCAGGGCGATCGGGCTGCGCATATCCGCGTACCCTCTTAAGTAAACTGCGCCCGACAAGTGAACCCAATCGGGGTTCATAGCAGCCATGCGGTGTGATGGGCGTCTGCAAAGGCAAGGTTGAACAGCCCGATCCCTGCCCACAAGGGTACCCAGAATAAAAGTCGCCATGCCGTGAAACGATCGATCTGCGCCCGCAGCGCAATGACGAAGAGGGTGCTGCAGGTAGTGAACCCCAGGAAGATAGCCTGATTGACCATGATCCAGATAAGTCGTGCGCCAGATGGGGCGATTACCCATCCCAATCCGAAGACTAAGCTGAAAAGTATCACGAGTACGGTAGAATTTCTGTGAAACATAAGCTTTTTACTATGGATTAAATGCTGGCGCGCCTCATACGCGCCGTGTCGCATCGGGCTGTTTGAGGGTGGATTTTTATGCGGCACCAGCGCGGCGCCTTGCGTTGAGCATCGCAATCAGCCGGTTGCTTGGGTATTCGACGCCGAGAGCCTCATCGGTCTCGCGCAGAGCCTCGAACAGGTGCCGGTCGCTTTCGTTTGCAAGCGTCTGTCCCTTGGCGGGCAGTATCTGCGCCGGTGTTGGGCGATTGCGAAAGAGGGCGGCGAAGGGACGTGCTGTAACGTCGGTTGCCTGTGAAGGTGCGAGATTGTTCAGAAGGATTTTGGCGTCGTCCAGAGGGCTCGCCACCGTCTCGAGAACGGATGGCAGGCGATCCATGACTGTTCCAAGGAGTCCTGGCAGGGCGACGAGTTCCTCCTCGGAGACCAGATGTCTGCCCTGCGCGAGCTGCTCGGCAACGGCATCGATCGTGTGGATTTCAGGCGTCTCGGGTGTGCCGATCTTCTCGAAGCGCGGAGCGATCGTCGGGAAGACGCGGTTTTGCCCCTTTGGCTCGATGCCGGCGTAGAAGAGGCGCGCATAGATCCGCTGTCCACGCCAAAGCATGATGGCCTGGCCTTGGCGCAGAGTCTGGATGTCATTCCAAGAGATACGTTTAACCTCGCGGATATCGGCGCGGTTCTGATCTGAATATAGTCCGATATCGGACGAGCTGTCATACCCTGGCAACATGGAGACATTCATCGTCCCACCGGTCTGTTCGACCCACTCACGCGTTGGGCCGGAATCCTCGATGTTCTCGAAGACTTTCAGCTTGGGATTGCCGAGCAAGGGAACGGTCCGATCGCGTCCCAGTGTCGCGTAAATGGTCCCGACCTCCTGGAAGGAGAGCCAGAGGGAGATGTTGAGCTCGCGTCCCTGCGCCATCATCGCATCCATGCCGCGTGTCGCAAAATAGCCGAACTCATCCATCACCATGGGATAGGGCGTGTCGGACGCGGAGGGGCGGTTGACGACAACGTCCTCGTAATCACCCTCGACGGACGTTCCGAGTGCTGCAGCAAGAGCGTAACGCAGTGCGGTAATAACAGCTTTGCCGAGCGCGGCATTGGTCTCCGCATGGTTTTCGAGGGATGGTAACATGACGACAAGGATGCGTCGGTTGTACAGCACGTCGCGCAGATCCACGTCGGGGACTGAACACCTGAAGACGTGACCGAGGGTCGAACCCATCTGGGTGAACGTCTTGGCAAATCCACCGACGACGTATCCGTGCTGTTCCCGAACCTTGGTTTGTTCGTCTGCGGTCATTCCGGATTTGAAGCCGCCGGTTTCCTTGAGGTAGTAGCGGATCGGGTTAAGTAACGTCTTTGGAAAGTTCTCCGGGAGATCCTGCGCCTTCTCTTCTCCCGAGGTAAAATCGTAGTAGTAGAATTTATTGAATTCGACCAATGCACGGAGCTTCTCGATATCAGAGAAGGTCACGCGGATTGTTTCCGACGTAATCGGGATGCGCAGGCCAGGGCAATCACGAACCCATACGAAAATGAATGCCATCCCGGCGATCAGGGAGTCTGCCTTGTTCTGGAAATACTGGCTGCTTCCATCTCCTCCACTTGCTTCATCGGGGAGAAACAACGTCTTCAGCAGCTCTGTCATGCCCTCCGCACCGACCGTCGCGAACGGGTTCCAGGTGTTGGTTTTCTTGTCTCCCGAGGAAACCAGAAGATTAATCACACGCACATCGGCCTCGCGGCCGAAGCGGCGGGCCATGGCTTGCACGCTGAAAGCGAGATTGTTCGACGATTTTCCGTCTATCAGTGTGAAACCGCTGCCCGCAGCAAGCGCATTGCATAACAGGCTGTAGATGAACTGGGTCTTTCCGGATCCAGTCGCGCCAGGCAGCAGGCCATGCAAGGTCAGATCCTTGCCGGCCAGCCAAAGCTGTTGACCATTTGTCTCGTCCCAGCCCAGGAGCCAGTCGCCGACGGCAGGGCCAATGATCTCGGCCCCTGGCCTCTTGGGATCGGGCAATATGTTGAACGGGTCATTCCCTTTGACATAGGCCGGCAGACGCAGAGGCAACTGTACGGGTCGTGTCATGACAAGGGCCGTATAGGCCAGAGCTGTCAAAAAAATTACAGGGCACAAGGCTGGAACCACGAGACACAAAATGGCGCACGCAGCCAGAGGGACCGCCGAGAAGCCTGTTGTAAGCATCTCGGCGAATTGCTTCCCGATGCCACGCGTATCACGGTAGACTATGCCGTCGCGCTGCTCGTGCTGGTTCTGTGGGCCGTCGATACGACGCCTTGGCACGACCATGAGATCAGTCCAGCCCGAATGGTGCGTTTGGAGACGCTGTAGCTGCCGATGGTATGCCAGCCACGCTAGTTGGCGAGGGGAGTTTCGACGATGAGGAGGCCTGTTGAGCCGCCAGTGGTCCTTGCAGTGCCGGATGTGCAGATAGCCCCGAATGCCGCGCATACATAAAACCGAGGAAACAGACACCGGTAAGCGTCGCGGCAAAGGTCAGCTTTCGGGTGAAGAGATTGCCGATCTGAGCGACGGCAAAGGGAAGGGTGCGTTTTGAGGAGATGACGCTTCCGACGACATGCTGCGAACTGGCTTGTCTGTCCACCTCGTTCCATACGTGACAGGAAGTGGCATAGCCCCACGTCTGACCCGGTTTCTTCTGACCTGTTATACTCAGAGCATTCAGCTTTGGGTCAAATGTGATCGTGAAGGCGCTATCAAGCGGTATGTCGAGTTTCATTGGAAGCATATCCCTCGGATTTGATCCGGTGAGGATACGGTGATGCGATGTGAGCGCGGTGCAGAGCGTATAAATGGATGATGCTTTTGCAAACCGATCTGTCTGAGGCGGTAGAAACAGCAAACAAATCGACTGGCATATTTAGGGATGCGCGTTGATCTCAGCCCATGCTTCAAAATGGGCCAAGGTCAGTTTGGTGTCCTTAGCTATCTCGAGGATCTCTTCAATGACTGCGTCTATCGTCGTAAGGACGATTGAGGCTGTCGCATGATGGATCCGGGTCACGCGATAGCCCGTCCAGGCATCGTCGTCCGTAACCAGAACGAGACCGAAAAGGCCGTTCCCGCAATCGCGTCGCCACAGTTCTTCTGCCATACGCAAAAGCACAGGCATAAAGCCGTCAGGGCGCGCAAGAAGATATGGGGAAATGGGGCGATACGCGGCCATGTCGGCAGATATTTCCCTCTCAGATCCTGACAGAAGAGAGGTCACGGGTGAAACGAGATCGTCGACGTCCATTGGTCACTTTCCCTCAGTAATAGGCACGGCGCTTGTGGGCGGGGATATGGCGTCGCATTGGACCTGCGATCAGAACCCTGAGCATTCGCAATGCGACGGGCAGGGTAAGGCCGAACCAGGCGAGTACCGAAAAAATGAACACGCCAGTGACAGCGATGCCCAGAGTCGTGAAGCTCCAGTGGGGAAAAAATACTGCCATGGGAGCAAGCGCGCGTGCATCTACGGGGCCGATCCGTACCGGGTCGCTTGTATTGCGCCACATCCTATTGTTCTCCCTCCATCGCGCGAGAAGCAGTCGCGGGCGATATGCGCTCTTCGCGCAAGGCTTTGTCGATCGCACAGGCGAAGCTCTGCCCTTCGCGCTCGACCGCTTCCCGGATCATGGAAGGCCACCGGTCCCGTGGGGCGTCGAGCAGGGAATTGCGCAGCTTCCGTGTGACAGGAACAAACTCACGGATCGGCGTGCGCCTGCCATCAGTCGAAGGGAGAAGGCGCTGATTGACCAGCAGCCTCAGGTTTTCCACGAAGCTGATCGTCAGGTTATCGCGCTGATCGGCCGGGCAAAGGCTGATCGCACGTCTGATCGTCGCAGAGCAGTCATTGGTGTGCAGGGACGCCATAACACGATGTCCGGAAATACCTGCCTGAATGGCAGCCTCCATCGAGGCGGGATCACGTATCTCCTGCACGATGATATCGGTTGGCTCGCGTCGCACGCCGGCACGGATGAAAGCGTCGAATGTCTTGACGTCTCGGCCGACCTCGACCTGAGTGATGGTTGCATTGATCCGTGGTACGCGATCGTAGAGCAATTCGGTGGGCGCCGAACCCTCGAAGATATTGACGTGCTGATACGGGTCCTCCAGGCGCCAGCAGGTAATGCCGCCCATCAGTGTCGTCTTACCCGATCCTGTCGCACCTGAGATGATGGCAAAGCCGTTACCCGCATCGATCGCCTCTATAATTGCAGGCTCGACGTGCTGATGGGCGAGCCTGAGTGGATCTTCGACAATGGGCCTTGTAACCAGAGAAATGCCGTTATCAGGTCCGATGACAGAGCTTGAAGCATTAACGCGAAAGCAGTAGCGCTTTCCGTTATTGCGTCGCTCCGGCCAGAATCTGTGTCCGAAATCGAGAGGCTCTCCTCCGCGTAACGTCGTAATGCCTGTCTCCGAGCGATACATATGAGTCAGCGACGCCTGAACATCGGATCCCAGCATCTTTTCTGATGTCACGCGTATCACGCGTCCATGAATGTTCAACGTCACGCATCTGTCCGTCTCAATATCGATCCGTGACGCGCCCTGATCATGGGCCCAGGCCAGAAAGCGGTCGAGCTCCTCGCCGCGCAGGCGGCTCCTGTCGCCAGGCCACAGGAGTACGAGCTCGCCGCTTTCCTGCTCTGTCTGGACGCCCTCAACAGCTGCCATAATGCATACTCCTCGAGAGGTCGGGGAGCGCTAGACCAGAGAGTGCGTTCTCACCGCTGCGATGCCGCATCAGGGCAGAGGGCGCAATCGTATCGCTGTGATCGAAGGTTATGAGATCGAGATAGGCCTGAATCGTCAGCAGCAGCAGGGCTGGCGCGTCGGATACATCATAGCCGAGAAAGCGCCTCTCCTCCCTGATTTCCCGGAAGGCAGCCGGGGTCATGCCGCGGCTCCGATCAAGCGCGGTACTGTCCAGATCGTAGGTGTCTCGTACCCATTGCAGCAGGACTCTCGATGCCGCGCGCGCCGCGTCGAGTGCTGGCCGCAACCCGAAGCCGTGGCACTCATTCGGAAGAAGCTGCATCATGTAATTTCCAGAACCTCCAGACTACGCTCGATTTTCTTGCGGTGTAACTTGTCTCCTGCTTCGCATTCCGCACGCCAGTGTTCGAGCGCGCCTGATGCTTCGATGCAGGATGCGATGGACACGATATGCCGGGGCAAGCCATCACGGGGATAGGAAACAGCCGACAGCGCCAGCCACAAATTACGATCTACAAGCTGAATGCAGGCAAACAGGCCAGGATTGAAAATTCCTGTCTGTACGCGGGCGAATTGCAGAAGGCTCAACAGGGCTGGCACGCTATAAGCGTGCTTGTCGGTAAGATCTCGTGCTTTGGTCCAGTCATTGCGCTTGAGATAACGTCGAACCAAGCGCGAGATATCAGCTGGAACCGTAAGGGGTTTGTTTGGCACTCCCTTGTCGAAACACCCGGAGAAGCTTTTGGACAACCTGCCCAACAGAGCGGCCGAATCTTTCTTGCGCCGCTCTGCTTGTAGGGCAAACGCAACGAAAAGGGTCTGAACGATAGGGGAAGCCTCCTCGGGAGAAGTCCATACCGTTCCCAACTGATCGCCAAGAGCTCTTTCAGCAGCGTCAGATCGCGCTTGTTGCGTGTCACCCTGACAATAGCGCGCCTTCCACTCCTCGATCCGTAGCGCGGGATCGAGCGGCTTAAGCGCTTGTGCAGTCGGGGAAGGCGCTACCAGAACGGCATCATTGCCAAGGAAGGCGCTACCCACAGGATGGATGCGTGCAAGGGTCCTCTGCATTCCATCGAGCCCGAGGCGCTCTCTGTATTGCTCGCGGGGGGCGCGGCGAATGCACAGCACGGCCATAGCGGCAATCAAGGCTGCCAGAGGCCAGCGCAGGGCGCTCCCGGTGATTGTGAAAAGCTGCCAGAGCTTGGCCGCAGTCACGCGCTCGGGCAGGGCTTCTTCAAGATCCAGGCGCAGGCCGTCATAGCGATGCGTTATGAGAGAGAACGCGCGCAGCGTCAGATGTTGCTCAGCGAGAAGAACATGCGAAATTTCGGTGTGAAACCGGTACCACAATCCACAAACAAGGATCGCAGATAGGACTAGACCACCAAGCAGAACGCCGATCGTGCGCTCTGCATCATTGCGGCCTATGCCGCCAGAAGATGAAGGTGATCTCATGGCGAGTCTTCCTCGACTTTCCAGTGCGCACGGTCGGCATCAAGACCCGGCTGCTCACGTATTCGCCGCGTTGTGTCTCCGACGCGCATGAAATCATGTCCTCCTTCTGTCGAGGCATAATGCGAAGTTAGTTCGGGAGGACGGACTTTGCCCGCCTGCAGGAGAAGGCGGTAGCGCGCCATGCCGACCAGGTCGCGCTGCAAACGCGCAAGGTCGTCAAGAAAGATTTCGACAGCCTGCCGCTCGCCGGCCGCGCGACCGCGGACGAGGGCCTCCTCCCAGATTTCTACTTCGTGACGAGTTCTGGGGCGAAGCGTCTCGTCGGGCTCAGGAGGGACTTCAACACTGCGCACAAGCCAGGTCCGCCATTGAGGCGGCGCCGTGACAAGAGCCCCTTGTCTGGTGATCTCGAATATCTGTTCGGTTTCGCGAGCTGTCTGGCCGGAGGGATCAACGGCAACAGCCATTTGCGCCTTCGTTACGACGGGGGGACGCAGCATCAAACCCCCGTTGCCGATCGGAAGCACAACTGTTCTAAAGTCAAAGACACGATCAAGTGTAGGGGCATAGCGGCGCAGCATTTCGTTCAGCGCTTCACTTCTTGCTGCCAGGCCCCCACGCGCGCCGTAAGACCATCCTGCCTGCCTAAGCGCGTTGTCTCGAGCTGATGTATCTTTCTGTCCAGGCTCATACCCGGGACGCAAAGCCATTTGTTGCTCGAGAGAAGGAGCATGCACGATATCGGGGATTTCAGGTACGATGCGCGCGCCTTCAATTGGTGTGTCGAGCGCGTTGGCAGCGCGTGGCTGCGTGATACCTGGGATGGGCGGGGTGGGATCGTCGACAGGGCCGCTCGTTTGCGCATGAGCAAGCCCGCAGCCGCAGAGCGACAGGATGACGATGAAAACAACCTTACTCATGCCAGTCTACCCGGATGGAATGATGGGGAACATCGATAGCAATCGAGGCCCGGTTCTCGAGGGCTGCTGCCATTTCGTCGAGGATCGTTGCTGCCGTGCCGTGTTCAATGTCAAAGATGACAATGGGTGCAGCCGATCGGTCGGCTATATCAGCCGCATAGCCAATACGCGCGGCAAGGATCTGCACGGCTCGGTCGACCGGACCATTCCAGTGCCACGACATAGGCCGTTGCAGTTCGCCGGGGAGCACTGACCCTGCTCGGACCATGGGAAAGCGCATAGAACCTATGTTGTCGAACCCGCGTAGGACATGGCCCATATCCTGCGCAATGTGCTCACCGGCAGGAGCTGGAGGCGCCGAACACCCTCCAAGTCCCGCAAAGAGAGCGCCGATGATCACGAAAAGGGGGTGTGGTTTCACGAGGGCTCGGGCGCGGTACGTCATGGGGTCGACTTCAGGTCGATTGCATATTCATAGACCAGGCGGAGAACGACGAGCTCGTCTACGATATCCGGAAAGTATCCCAGACCAGCCTCTTTTGAGGCTGGTCTGAAATTATACAGACGCGAGCCCTTATGCTCTCCAACAAGTTCAAGGGAGAAACTTTGTCCATTACCACGGGGAGGCTGCAACTGGATTGCAAGGAGTTCAGCACGCGATGTTGTTCTTCCCAGCTGCTCGACGATCTCTTCAAGATGAGCGCCGATTGGCGTTTCCGGGCGCGCGATCATGAGGAAGAGCTTAGCTTCGTCCGACAAAAACAGGCGCCGCATCCGGTTCATGCAACGTTCATAGTAGGCCCGGTTTAGTGGCTCACGAATGTTGCGATGCGCAAACACACGGGAGATCCCGAAGAGCCGACGATAGAGGATATGATCATCCTCGCCTTGTTCGGGCAGAAAATCCTGAAAATCCGTCTGCAGGCAATGGAGAACCATTGCAGGTGTCGCCCACCCCCAGTCGAAGGGCAGCGAGTAGCGCTTGAGGTCGGCATTCTTAAGGATACCCGATGCGAGGCAGTGGGTGCCAAATGAAGCGACATGACGCACGTTGCGGCCGCCGATCGTGCGTGTGCCATAATCCGGCATCTTGGCCGAGCGCCCGTGGCGATGACGGGTGAGCCTTTGCCTCAGATGCAACAGCCATGGTGGCGTAAGATCATAAGTGCCCGGTTTCACCTGGATTCCGGTTCTGCGATCGAATGATGCGTCAGGCAAAATCGTTCCTCAGTCAGGATGCAGCATGTTTCTTCATGGCGTCATTCTGACTCATGGCGATGTGAGCGCGTGCGGCCTCTCAGTTTTTGGAGGTGATCTGCTCGACCGATGAGTGGTTGCTCCGCGAGAGGCGACTGACATTTGCCCAGACGCGGGCCTGATAGGCCTTGTTGAAAACCGGCGTTGCCGAATTGTAATTCCCAACGCGCCGCCAGAATTCACCGGGATTATCCGGTGTCTGGCCACCCAGAGCCGTGGCAAGAATCCATGCCCCGATATGGATGTTGAGGCACCCGTCATTTAGGACGCGATTACGCTCGATCCCCATGGAAGCAAGGCGCGGAAGCCAGCTCGAGTTGATCTGGGCCGGGCCCATATCATAGGAGCCGTTCCTGTTATGCGAGATTGCACCGGCGTGCCCACCTTCGGTCAGAAGGATTGCACGGAACAGCACTTCCGGCAGCCGATATTGCCGTGATGCGTGCCGGATACAATCACCGTAATCCGGCATGACAGGTGAGGGGAGAGGGATTGGCGTCTCAGGTAAAGGAACGTTATGTTTTCTCGAAGGAGTGTTCTTGCCCGCGCCAGCCCAGGCAAGGACCCATGCACCAGCCGCGATGTTGATGCAGACATCTTCACGCACGGCTTGCAGGTCAAAGCCTGCGCGCTTGAGCACCGGGAGCCATCCGGGATCGATCCCCATAATACCGATCCCACCTGGGTGAGTGTGCGCTGTAACTGTCTCGATGATGCCGACCGGCACATGGTAGGCTTGCGCCATGATGGCCGTACAGGGTGGAAGCGCGGTCATTGCGGCTGACAGATATGAAGCGTTGAGTACCCGTAATCGCCGTACCAGAATGTTGCCCCATAGGTATCGGCCGTGCCGGCTTGGCAGGAGTAGTTGCCTGTAGCAGGGTTGGATGATGCATAGCCTGCAAATCCGGTCGTTGTCGGTGGAAGATAGCTATAGAACTGTTTGAATGTCAGGCTTTGCCAAATACCTCTGGTGCAGGACAGGATCTCGCCACTGCCGTCATTGCGTCCCGTTGTCAGGCCCGGTTGATCGCATGACGCGCCGAGGGCAGCTGTGCCGCTGTATTGCACGCCGGTAGATGCGCTTACCGTTGACGCCGAAACTGGCGCGAGCGAGCCATCCGGGTGCTGCACATAGAATTTGCCCGGCGTCTTCACAGCAGCGTTGTTGTCATCGCCATAATAGGAAGCCGTGCCCTCTTTGATGTTGTCACCGTTGGGTAAGGTAAGGGCGCCGGCAACAAGGGGCGCAAAACTTCCATCGGAATGCTGGATGAACACCTGGTTGGGCGCACGTATCGCTGCGTTGGAGTTGTCCCCATACATAGAGGTGTTACCCACTTGCAGCGAGTTGCCCGAAGGTAATTGCACGGAGTTTGCGGTGAGCTGGTTTCCAACGCTGAAATTACGATCGACACGCCCATCACCACTGGAATTAATCCAGCTCTTGGGACTCTGACCTTTCGGTCCTGCGCCGATCGTACCCTGGGCGGCCACATCCCAGGTTGCAAGACCACCGCCCCAACCCGGGGGAAGCGTGTTCGCGTCCACTCCCAGGCTTCCTATGCGTCCGGAGAATTGGGCAGTAGCACCATTGACGATATTGTTGCCGCCCATGTCGAGGTTCGCATTCATTCTGTTAAGCTCAGGATGCCCCGGGACATTGTCCCGATATAGGGTATCGCTATTGTACTGAGCGCTCGCTGAGGCTGTGGCGATACCGTAGAAGTGCCCGGAACCGGGGTTTGGAAGGCCGGAAAGCGGCAGACGCCATTTTCCCATATTGCCGACAGCCGTACCACTGTTGAGCGCTGCCATGACACCATCCGGGGGGACAAAGCCAGATTGCCCTCCTGCCATTCCGACGACCGATGTCAGTGCAGGGAGACCAAGCTGTGTTCCTCCTGCGCTTTCGACATATGCTTCGATCTGACCGGCCTGCGGTTGGGTTAGAAAGATCTGCCAATATTGTCCAAAAGGGTTTGTGATCGTGAAATTAGGAGGCAGGTCATTTGCCGCAATCAGTGCTGGAAGGCCAAGTTGGGTAATTGATCCCACCGGCACGGCGGCAAGGAGCTGCGCGGAGTTTGCGTCGACATACGCTCGGGTACCATCCAGAAGGCTCTGGAACTGGCTGGCCGCAGCAGCATAGACTACCCGGTTCTGCCCCTGTTCATGGACAGTCGAGAAAAGCCCTATCATGTAGATATTTATCAACATGGAGGCGATCATGCCGAGGACTTCATGCATGGCGACTTCGATCCGATCCAGACGGCGAGACTAACAAGGCGGCTGGATTCCAGCCGATGGAAAGCATCGCCTGATGTGATGTGAGCGCAGAGTAGTCATGAGAGTGTGATAGGCTCGCCAAGAGCTGTTCCGGCTACTGTGAGTAGCCGGTGCCGGTGAAAGTCACGACGGAGACGACATCGCCGGCAGGGACCGAAATCGGGAGCGGCCCCATATCGCCGAAGGAGGACGTCGACCACCGTGTGCCTGACGACGTGCCAATTGCGCGATCGCCCTGCGATGCCTGCATCACTCCGTCAATCAGGCCGGGCTGGCCACCTGCCCAGGTCACTATTGTGGTGCCAGAGGATGCCGCGATGATCGTGTTACCCGGAGCGATCTGTGTCGTGACCCCTGCATCGAGCGTCAGAGCTGATACCGGGATCGCCCCCGATCCCAGCCCTGGATGGTGAGAGACGTAGGTCTGCACCGCGTTTTTGTAGGCAAGAAAGGCATATCCCGCCCCAGACAGGTTTGGAGAATGAGGGAAAAGCCCCTGATAGACCGTCCGATCCGAGGCTATTTCCGCCCGGAATAGCACAATCAGAACCACTCCCAAAAAGGCAAAGGCTGGCACAGCGGATCAATCAAAATTCATGACGTAAGAGAGCTGCACTGTGTTCAAACTGCCGGAAGTCCCATTGCATGCCTGAGCTACCTGGCTTGCAACGTTCTGGCCGGCCCCCATGTTGATGGCGGTGCCATTGATATTCATGTAATTTACAGCAGCCGCATTGGATAGGCCTGCGCAGGCGTTGCCGGGAACGCCGGACCAGTTTTCATAAAATGTGCCGCCATCAGTTGAGCCCGACATCTGAACTGTGCTGCCGACCCATGGCCCCTTGATCGTCTGCCCGTCACCATTCAGCATTTCGCGCGGTACAGCCCCAACCTTGATCGCCTCGCTATTCGAAATCGATGTGAAATTGGTGGCGCCGTTGATGCTGCCGCCATAGGCAGCCTTGATATGCGTGGAGATGAAGTTGGCATCTTCCACGGCCGTATTGCCAAAACTGCCGGAAAACATCTGGTTAACGCCGCCTGCGGCCTGACCTAGAAGGTAGACACCGACGAGCAAGGCGCCGATCATGATGAGAGCTTGGAACATTCCTGATTTCCTTGTTTGTTAATGGTATTAGAAGTGCGTCGGCATGAAATCGAAGAGCTGCTTGTTGAGCTCGGCGACTAGGAAAAAGACCACCATGATGCAGACGAGCTCCACAGCGCGAGCGCGTCTGATAGCCGTCTTCTCGATTTCATCTGCCCAGATCGCGTTGGTCTCCAGCAGCCCGTCATAGCTGTCACCATCGCCCGTCCATTTCGCGTCGATGTCATCGATCATGTCGGGGGAGGGGAACAGAAAACCTGACTCATCGAGAGCGACAGGCAGGAGCCGTGCATGTTGACCCATAAGCACGGCGAGACGATCGAGGCGCTCACGCAGCCAGGGCGACGCATGCTCGGCCTGTTGCTCGAGGACCTTTGTTTCTGATCGCCCGGAGCGGACGAGGATGACAAATGTCGAGAGCCAAACATATCCCTGAAGGCCACGATAGGTTGACCAGGGCGGGAAACGCTCGAGGAAAACCCTGACGCGACCCGTCAGAAAGAAGAGGCTTGAACACACGCCCAGGGCCAGGGCTACCAAAACCAGACCGAGATAGGCCGGGCCATGGCCAGTCGCCCATTGAGCAACGCTGATAAGACGTTGCTGCGAAGGTGTCGGCGGATTGTGCGAGACCTCCATGAGCAACTGCAGGGAGGGCAGGGCCTCCTTCGCCATGAAGACCAGCGTTCCGATCATCAGGACGAGATACAGGACGAAGGAGCCGTACATTCTCAGCGTCGCGAGAAGAATACGACGCGTACGGCGGCGAAGATCGATCAGCAGAGAGAGCGATGTCGCGATCTGCCCACTGGCCTCGCCGGCGGTAATAATTGCATATTCGTCGCGCGGAATGACCGGCTGCAGAGCGCGGGCGAGTTTCCTCCCCTGTTGTGCCATATCGAAATGGGCACGCTCGACGATTGCCGCGGTCCCTGAGCGTCGGGTGCGGCGCAGACGTCTCGCATGGCGTTCGAAGAGACGCTCAGGCGTGCTTGGCTTCTTTCCTCTCATACGGGGGATCATCGTTTCGTAGAGCAGCTCGCGATGTCCCCAGCGGAAGGTATAGAGCGCAAGGAGGCGACCGAACGGTGTCAGTCCCTGCATACCTTTGGCCGGCCCGCGATCCTGGGTCAGTAATTCGATCGCCATGATCAGACCGCCTCTTCCATGAGCTTTTCAGCGTTGCGCTGATCGGCGGCCCGCTCGAGCGCACCGCGCTTGCGATCGAGGTCGAGCTGCGCCTTTGACGGGATCTCCCCGACATCGGCCAGAATGGACTTGGGGTCGATGCGTCCCTCATAGGCAAGAGTGATCGCCCGCTCCGCCATGGTCCTGTCTGCGTCCGGACGAGAGCGAAACCGGCGTCGGGCAGCCGTGACGCCTCTGGAGACGAAATCATTCATGAGCTCTTCGTCGGTCATGATGACTTCGGAGACCGCGGTTACGCCCGTGGTACCGGTATGGTTACAGTGCTGGCAGCCCTCTGGATTGGCGCGATAGAGTTTCGTCGTATCGCCCCATTCGCATAATGCGCTGCGTGCAAGCCGCGGCATGCGTGTATCGTCGGTCGACCAAGGCTGTTTGCAGTGGTCGCATAAGAGTGGAACGAGGCGTTGAGCGACAAGGCCGAGTATGATCGTGCTGTTGCATGTCACCCGAAAGGCCAGACGCTCAAAGGCCATGTTCTGCAGACGGAGCGGAAAGTCGAATATGTCATCGACGTGCAGGGTCGTCATGACCGAATGACCCGTCTGCGCCGCAGAGAAGCAGGTCAGGGCAACTTCTGCATCTCGAATTTCTGCGATGTTGATGCTGTCGGGATCCATACGTACCGCCGCACGCATGTTCCCATTGAACTGCGCACCCGCTTCTTCTGCATTGACCGCGTTGATGACTTCGAGCTGCACTGATCCCGGGATAGGATATTCGACTGGTTGCTCAATGCAAACATTGCGCTTGTCGGGCGATATGCGTGCTTTCTCTTTGGTGAGCTCGAACATCGTCGTGGATTTGCCCGAGCCTGTCGGTCCCGTCATGATCACTGCGCCCGAGGCTTTGGAGATCATGTAAATGAGACGATCGACCTGCGTGTCGTCGAAACCCATGTTTTTGAGCTGACACTTTCCGGCAGGGGCTCGCGGCACGCGAAGGGTGACGCCTGCAGGTATGGCGGTGCGTGTGGTTGTCTTGCCGCGATATTGAAGGCGCAGCGACATGAAGGCGCCGCGATTCATAGCCGGGTAGGACGGCCCTCTGACGATACGGACATTTTCCAGCCCTGAGCCTTCGAGCTCCGTGCCAGGAATACCACCGTCCTGGATCTCGAACTCCTTGATCTGATTGTCCTGACTGGGGCCGATACGATATAGCGCGATCATGAGATCATGCGCATCCTCGACCGTTAGATCGCGCAGGTGGCGGATACCCTTCTTGATGCGCACGGTGATCTCAGCGTGATCGCGAAGCACGTGGATATGGATGTCGCTTGCGCCCAGTGCGGCGCCCAGGCGAACGAGTTCGAGCGCCTTTTCCTTTGCCGTTTCGGCTGACGCCCCACCGCGGTTTTGAGGCTGAACGATCTGGGCGTGAGCACGAGCGTCGTCACGCCGCCGCTGCAGATCGGCAAGGGCCTCGTACCGCACCGTATGAACCCTCCCTGCCTCCCCATCGAGCCACTCGAGCCATAGGCGCAGTTCCGGGTCGTTGCGCTTGCCGACGTCGATATAGATGACATCCATTTCATGGTCCTGGAACACATGCTGCTGCTGCGCGGCTGTCAGGCTCAGGGCGGCAGGTTTCTTCCGGAAGATGTTTTGGAAAACGCCCACTACTGTGCTCCTCTATCCAAGACGGGCGATGATGCTCGGCGGAGTTGCTCGCCTTGCGACATCATTTGCCAGGTTTTGCCGGTGTCATGGGCCACCGGCCCTCCGACCATGCGATCATGCGTCCTCGTGATGTGAGCGCAGACAGGGGGAATTATTATCGCGGCATTCCAAGCACGGGGGCGGACACCGACGCTTCCATACGATAGCCTGTACCTGTCATCACGACGCCCCCGGCCGGTGCGGCTCCGGTCTGATGAGACACTGACTGGATGCTGAGCCCGGACACACCGTCCCAGAATGGGCTGCGTGGATCCGTCGGGAAAACCCAAGAGACGCCAGTTGAGATAGAATTAGGCTGTCCGGGGACAGCCATGTTGGCTGCTTTGATCTGCGACAGAGTGATTTTTGGCCTGATACCGAGCGTCTGCAGCCATGAGACGAGTTGTTTGGTACCGTCACCTGTCGGATGTCGTCTCAATTCAGGGCGATGATAAATCAAGGGAACTGTCTGGGTGATCTTGTCGCCATTCGCGCTCATGGCGCCAGCAGGTGCATCAGCCAGGGTACCTCCCGACCTCACCCACTCGAGGGTCAGTACCTTGTCCGCACACTGCCAGGATGTCTGGATCCAGCCTTCGTAGAAAACAGGCTGATGAAGCACACCTGCCATACAGCCCTCCACCCATTCTGAGGGTGGGATCGGAGCATTGCGCAATGCGGTCTCGGCAATGATGTTCTGTCTGGCCGCGGCCTCCCGTTGCGCCTGCTCGGCCTGCAGACGTTCGATATGAGCGCGCCACAGGTGGTGGCCTTCATAGGCGAGCAGGAGAGCAGCTCCTGCCGCTATGGCTGGCTTCCACTGTGCCTGGAGGGAAACGTCGTGGAATTTGACCGTTTCAGGCTCGAGCGTTGCCAGTATGGTGTCAAGACCATGGCCGTCGATGAGGCGCCTTTCACTGAAGCGGCCCATTTCGAAACGCTCGGTAAACGCATCAATGTCCCCGGATGCGATGACTCGGTCTGTTCCTGACAGAAGCATGGCATCGTGATCGGTTGCGATGACCCATATGGATCCGTCGGGGAGACTGATCTGCGCAAAGATGTCAGCGCCGAGGACCCGCGCCATAACCGGGGCAAGAGGGTTGCCACGTTTGAAAGGCAGCTTCTTGCCATTCTCCGATGTCAGCATGGCTGCAAGATCGAAGAAGCCAAGCGCAAGAGGCGTCGATTTCATGACCACGTAGTGGGTTGCGCGGGAGGCTCTGGCACGCTGACGCAATGCGGAAGCGCCTGGCTGATTGCGCGTGGTCATCCATGTTGCCCCAACGACCCATTCAGTATCGTTCGCGCGGAAGATTACGCTCATCGGGGCATTCCCCCGCCAGGCATGCGATAAGGCCCGGCAGGCGTCGTTTGACCTTGTGTCGGCGCATGGTCATCTGCATCAGAGATCAGAGACTGACCATTATCCATCGGCAACCGAACGAGCGTGTGACCACGTCGTACATAGACCGCATCGCCGTCGATCGCGGCCACTGACGTTCCATCCGGAAGAAGGCTACCGCGCGTGACATCAACCGATCCCCCCTCCGGTAGACGCAAGGTGGCGGTTGGCCGGTCCTTGGCATCGCTCAGGATCATGACGATGACAGGAAGTCGCGGTGGGGATGGTTTTTCAGCTGTCTGAGGCGTGGTCTGCAACGGTTTTGGCGCCAAAACAGGCGGCATGGCAACGCCGGGATATCCGGGCAGGATCGGAGGCAAGATTGACGTTGACACGGGAGTACCACCCCTTTCCTTATGGCTCTCGACCTCCTCGATTTTCGCTTTGGCTTCGGCCGCCTTCTGAAAATCGTTCAGGGCCTGGAGACAGGCTGCGTTCATGGCAAGCTGCTGCGCTGAGAGAACGCCATCAATACCGGGTTCCTGGAGGTGACTTGCACACTGGGGAATAGCGGCTGCGGCTCTTTGCACAGTCGAGACCATGCAAAAGGCAGCCGTGAGGAGTGTTACAGCGAGGATCGGGGCGGAGGATCGCGATCGTGTCATAGCGTATGGGCCTCCACGGTTACGATGATCTGTGTCTTGTTGATCTGAGCGTCCCCGCCGCCACCAAACAGCCAGTTCATGGCGCTGCCAGCTCCTGTACGATTGCGGGATGAAGCGTCATCGATGTAGCCGGTGAGCATCAGAGTGCTCCCTGACTTGAGAACGACCTGGTTCTCGAAGGACGTGCTGGATGTCTTGGGTTCCTGGATCTGCGAGCCATTCTGCCCGAAGGTCGACAGAGTGAGCAGCGTCTGCAGAACGGCATCGAGATGCAGCATGATGCGGTCGCCGATGATTTTGGGCGTGACGTGCCCTGCAAACCCACTCATGACGATGCCAGGCTGAATGCTGGAGGACGAACCGGCGTTGGTTGCAAGGACACTCGAGGTCGAGGCTGCGTAGGTATCGTTTACGCCGTTCTGGAAGGGGGCTGTTATGTTATTGGTTGTTACCACCGGGCGTTCATAGAGCTCGGTTACGTTCCCGATTTCCGATAGAGCCTGGATTGCGCCACCGGAGCCGGCAAACTGTCCTGCGGTCCCCTTTGCGGAATTGAGGATTGTCGCCCCGAAGTTGAATGGCGTCGTCGTTGACGAAATGATCGGCGCCGCGACTGGCACCATCGTCATGCCATAGGTCTTGGCGGCGCTCTCGAACGCAACCTTCGGGCTCCATCCATAGCCGGTCTCGTGCGTGATCTTCAGCGTGTAGACGTGGATATCAATCGCGACCTGTTTGAGCATGGTTTCGCTGAGCTCGTGCATCCAGTCTTCGACCCGGGCAACTTCCTCAGGCGTTCCGGACACAGAGAGGGTGCCAAGTCCCTCATCGGCAAATACGTGGCCGCCTCCAGCCATCATCTGTGCAGTCTGCTGCAGACCTTTCCATCGATCGGCAGTTGATTTGTAGGACACGGAGGACACGCCGGTTGACGCACCCGAGGAGCCGGAGCCGCCTCCCATGCCGCCGCCGGATCCGGAAGACATGCCTCCACTGGACCCGCCGCCCATACCGGAGGAACTGCCGGACGAGCTGCCACCCGTATAAGCGGAAATCGAATCATTGATCGTCGACGCGCCACTGAATGCCGGTACGATGAATGTCTTGGTTTTATTGCGGAAAAACTCTTCGTGATCGTCGCGATATTCGGCCCAGACACCATAACGCGTCGCGATTGCCTGGAACATTCCATTACGATCTCCCTCGTACTGGATCCAGGGCCCCGAGCCTCGCCATCCTGCGAGATTGACACCATGAGCGTGATTGGACTGCCCCTGAGATAGGGGGGCGCCTGACAGGGAGGGCGGAGCAGGGAGGGACTGACCGTTGAAACTGACAGGGCTCACCGTGATCGGGACGGCACTTGCGGTGCTGCCATAGTCGTCGTCCTCCGCATCGGGCGAGACGATGACGGGGATATGGGTCTTGCGCGATGCAGCGATCGCAGCATCCCTTAAAGGTACGGGGCGTGCGATAAGGATCGACGCACGCGGCTGCAAAATCGTAGGGACCAGAGCCTGGTCCTTTACAGGCTCACCCAGCAGATAAGGTACATCGACTGTTGTGACAGTTGCAGTCTGTGGGAGATGCCCGGCATCGACAGCCTTTTGTGTCTCTTCTTCCCGCTTTTTAGCAGCCTCGAAATCCTGACAACCTGCGAGCACGGCAGCAAGGGCAGCGCCCGCAGTGAGACGGCGTGAGAAGGTGGAAACTATCATTGGCCGACTCCCATATTGGTAACGACTGCAACGTGGTTCGTCGTCCAGAATCTGAGGCTGAGCGCCTTGCCCTGCTGGGCCAGTGCTCTGATTACCTGCGAAAACACGCCGGTTTCCTGGCCCTTCGCATCCGTAATCTGAAAGGGGCCCGTGAATGTTGTCGTCACCGGTACAACCCAGTTCATGTTTTTGGGCCAGATTACTGTCCAGCCGGCGCGATCTCCCCAGGCCAGCATCTGGTCGCGGATGGGCTGACCTTCCACAAGAGACCAGCTCGGCTGCCAGGTGATGGCTGCAATGACAGGTGTCGGAGCGGTAGGAGCTGTAGCCGGCTTTACTGCAGGGCTTTTCGAAGCGAGTGGCGTGAGCGCCAAAGGCGCACCCGGCGTCGCTTTCGCTGGAACGGGCGATGTCGCAGGAGGCAGAGGCATTGCAACAATGGGAGAAGGTTTCGCCACCGGCCCGGGAAGCGTCTGCGGCGGAATAGTCAGAGCCAGAAACCGGCCATTGCGTATGGTGCATTGTCCAATGCGTTGTGTTGCCCCGTCGGTTGCATGGTCATACAAACAGGTGGCCGAAGCGTCATCGACGTCGAGCGCCAGCATGATGTTCTGGCCTACCGGAGTAACGCTGTAGCGCACGGCATGAGCGCCCGGGTAGTCCATGCCGTTTGGCGCAATGCCAAAGCCTCGTTCGCGTAAGGTGTCGGTCAGGAGGATTTCCGCATGAGCTGGGTCCGCCCCGTGAAAGGGGGCGAGACGGAGCGTCGATTTCGGTGCATTTAGACTGTCGGCGAGAATATCGGCGATAAAAACGGTAAGCGCTGAGATGTCGCGAAAACCGGTTATGTCGACGTGAGAAGTCTGTGCCTCATCGCCCGTTGTGCAGGCGACAAGAGAGACAAGCAAGGCGGTTGCGCCTGCTACGCGACGCATCATGGCGCCCTCCTGTGGGTTAAGCGAACGCTGGGCGCATCGGGCTCGGCTCCGATGAGCAGGGCATCCTCGATGCGTTGGTCGATGACGTAGGAATCGCCGACTGTATGATAATCGCCGATCTTGCCGCCGCTTGGCGCCAGAACGACGAGGCGCGGGCGCGCAGCGATCGCGCCAGGCGGGAACTGGATGTAGGTGCGATCTCCCTCGCGATAGGCTCGCAACGGTTTCCACCGAGGGTTCGCACCACTGATGACGAAACCGAAATCAGGTGCGACGGAGGACGCTCTCTGTCCTGTTCCTTCAGCGCGCGGAGCCGCTCGAATATCGGCCGGATTGGGTTCGGGTTGGGTTTGGGCATCGTTGTTGTCATAGATGAACCGCACCGACTGCATTGTGTCGCCGGCAGGATCGAGGACGAGGACGTAGTGACGTTTGGTGGTTGGGATATGAAGGACCACGCTTGTGGCCTCCATATGCGGAGTCAGGGCTATCGCCCAGCTCGAGTGAACCCCTCGTGTTCCCTTGACGATTGTGACGGTCCAGCCTGCTTCCTGATCGGTCCGCAGGCGGCTCGTCGTGACGCGCTCGCCGGTCTGAAGGTTGACGACGCAGATCTCTCCGGGGCGGCAATGCACACGGACATATCCATCGCCATAGCCGAACCATGTGGCGCCCGTGCGCAGGAAACGCGGGCTTGCCTCAGCGCCTCTGGCCGAGTTGGGCGCAGCGCCGCTGGTGGGGCTGTCTGGGTGCAGCACCAAAGGGCCTCCGTGATAATCGTTTGTGGTGTAGAGCGGCAGCGTCTGTCTTGCAGGTGTCTCAATTCGCTCATTGAGGCTCGCCATGAAGCCATGAGTGCGATCAAGAGCCTGTTGCAGAGCCAGTTCCGGGCTTGGCAGGCCAGGAACATCGAGGGCTACTGGCGCGGTTCTCTCGGGCGCGCATCCCGCCAGAGACAGCAGAGCAGGAGCGAACAGTATTGCGCAGGCTCTGGTGCTACGGAAAAGGAATGGCTTCATGAGGCTGAGTGTGCCTCAGGATGATGTGAGCGCGTTCACTCCCTGATGACAGCGCCGAGGCCAATCCCGTTGATGATCTCAAGCGCGATTTCGTCAATGATGCCCGACTGCACCATGTCTTCGGATTGTCCGTCTTTCATGCGCATGCTTGTGCGGCGATCGATTTCTTTTTCTGCCGAGCCGTGCGGAAAGACACGTGCAAGGCGTTGCCGGGCTACGGTGGATCCCAGCGCCTCATAAACACGACGTCTCAGACTACTATCTACCTTCGTTGTCGACAGAGCCCAGAGTTCCACAGGACCCATGAGATTGAGCAGGTACATTTCATAGACCTGATCGCCGACCTTGACCTGCATGAGGAAAGGGGCGCCGCTCCCGTCGTCGCGCGGGCCATTGAGGCTCGTGAGAATTGCGGTTCCCTGCTCTGTAAGCTCGAACCTCTGTCGGCAGAGCTGAGCCTCCGGGCCATTCTCCACACTGACGATGAAACGGCCCGTCGATTGATTGCACAGATAGTCTCCGAAATCTTCAACACGTTGGCTGGCCAGCCCGATCGACATGCGTCGCTTTGCACCGCGTCGCGCCACTTCTTCAAATTGCGCCCGGACATAGGGCGCACCTTTTGTCCGCTGGAATTCGTCGCATTCAAGTCGCTTGAACGACTCAGAAATTTCCCTGAACTTCGCTCTCAGAGCGTCGCGTATGTGCTCGGGAGCATCATCCGCATGCTCAGGCGTAAGAAAAAGCTGCCGGGAGACGATATTAAACCCTAGCAGATACATCAGCTCATTCTGACGCTGGGTTTCTGGCGTACTGCCTTCAGGCGCAATTGAATCAATATCAAGGGCAATGATGCGCGCAGCACTCAGGTCGATCTGCGTCGGCTTGCACAAGGTCGGATACTGCTTGGTGAAGCTGTTGAGATAACGACGGCAAACCGAAATAATGTCTTCGGCCCCTGCTGCGGGCCGGACCTTGTCGAAGTCGATGCCGATCGCTGTATCGCTCGACAAAACGTCGATCAGATCGTGCATCGTGGGCACTGCGTAGCGTGTGGCCAGTCCTGCACCATGGAGATCTCCTGCCTGTCCTAGCGCATCCGCCGCGTCCCACCATGTAGGGTTTGCCGGAAGCTGGGCACCTATCGCAGCCAGCTTCTCTGCAATCAGTGGGGCTTCGCGTGGCTCGTATCGCTGGGGTCTCGTACTGGGGCCAGAGTCACTCTTTGCTTCGTAAGCAGCATTGATCGCGTCGTAGAGCAATTGGCTCATGCCGTCATAGGCACTTCCATCAGGCCTCGCGCAGACGAGGTTGATAAAGTTGGTCAGGAACGTGCGATGATAATCGAGCGGCTTGCGACAACAGGGCTCTGTATCAAAGATGTTGATTGCATGTTCGTCGATAAAACGGAGGGACATATGCGTTGCGAGGTGGCGTTCCTCCGGGCGCAAGGCTGATCGAACCATGTCCACGAAGCCGCTGCAGGAATCCCCGATATCCAGCTTTCCGATAAGGGGCAGTCTAATACCATCCGATGTCATGGCCGCTTCGCTCGTGATGGTTGACAACAAGAGCAGATTCATCAGTGCGGATTTTCCGGTGCGCGAACGACCGATGAACAGATCGAGCTGTGCCTTGCGCCCCCGTCCGGAGGGATCGTAGGGAACGATCGTTCCGTCGCTCGTTCTGAAAAGCGCTGCACCGTCCCCCCATGGCGCACCGGCACGCGCCCAAGGCATCATGGTCATAATCTGGCTAAGCGGAGCTGCTGTCGGCGGCGCTGTGGAAGCGATCGCGAGACCAGGTGCGCTCGAAAGGACGCCAGCAAGGGGATCGCCGCACATCGTCGTTGCCGACATTCCCCCCCATGTGCCAATTGCCTGACCGAGGCTCGATGAACGTTTGCGCAGCAACTCCATTTCGCCATCAGGCGCTGACGTCGCAAAGCTCATACGCGCCTTGACGATCTGGTCAGTACGCTGTCTCCGCAAGGCGTTCACGTGTTCGAATGCGTCATAGACTGACTTGTTGGGGCCAAAGCGTAACATGCCGGCCAGCGTCTTCTTCCAGAGCATCAGGCTTTCCGGGGCACCCTCGATCAGCGTCGAAAATCGCCATGGCTGCGAACGGGCGGCGCGATCGGCGATTAGTTCCGTAATTGGTGCCCGGACCTGCCCAATGCGTGTCACGTCCAGAGGTAACCAGAGAAGCGTATCGAGGCGCGTCGCTGCAAACCCGTCTGTCTGGGCGTCGCCCATGAAAATCTGTTCGCGCAGGGAAGGCCATAGAGAAGCTTCCGCATTCTCCGGTCGATCTTCGTCAGGAAGTGTGTCGGGTGGCGGATCGGAAGGGATTACAGGGTCCCATTGGCTGCCAATCGTGTCAGGATAGATCTCCTCACGGATCACCCGCAGAGCGGCTCTGGAACTCAGAACCTGCGTTTGCACATCGTAATTGGCGAAGATCTGCGCAACGTTGCGTACAAAGGCGTGGTGGATGGCTGCGAGTGCAGGGTCATGTAAAAGCGGGTTCTGCGCGTCGCCCATCGGAGGAAGCGCTCCAGCATTCTTTCGCTTCTTTTTATCGTGCTCTCTACGCTCTCCCCGTGAAAGTCGTCCCGGACGGGTCCATAGGACGAGCCAAATGCGCTCTTTACGCATGTAGCGTGGGAAGATGGAAAGACGTTCGGCAAAGATATCGTCGAAATTGGCGCGCAGCCCCTTGGCCAAGCGTTTGCGCTCCGCAATCTGCTGGCTTATGGCCGCCTCTGCGCCTTGGGGATCGCTGATATAGACGAACTGTGCAGCATGTCCCGGTTGCTCAAAAGATGAGCCGAAGCTGACGCAGATTTCCTGCGCGCGCGCCTCGATCTCGGCGAGCGTAGCCAGTCTGCGCATGCCGTCGATGCGGATGATACTTGCATAATCGCCACCAAAGCTGATGAGACCTTCCTCGCTGCAGGTCGCCAGATCGCAAAACGCTGTGAGGGGAAGACGAAACCGGCTCCAGAGTTTGGCGGTGAGACCTTGCAGAGCGACTAGGGGCAGGAACCCCCGGGTGAACAACTTTTGGGGAGGCGTCAGCGCCGTTTCGCTCAAGAGGAGGAACCTTCTTTCAGTGTGTTGAGGTAATGACGGTAGCCGTGCGGCTCATCAGGCAGACCTACGCCGTGATGTAGGACGCGTATGCCGCTCGCGACATACTTACGCTGGAGCGGGTCCTGCTTCAGCTTCCTGGCTGCCTCGCGTAGGTGGGAAACCTGAGCCGTGCCGATCCGCTCGATCACCCCGCCAGCGAGGGCCCGGAGCTCGGCGAAGATAGCTGCTGCATGCCCTGCCTGACCGGTGGTTGCTGTGAAGATCATTTCGCCCTGCTGCGCGCAGGCAGAGTGCAGTGCGAGAACAAGGCGTGAGAGAACACCCTGATCGAATTGCGGTAGCCAGATCAGCGATGCCATCTCATCGATGCGTGGGGTGTCCAGTGCATAAACTGGGAGGCAGGTTGGGCAAAGCGCCTTCCCTGATACCGACACTGTAGCCTTGGCGTGTTGGCAGCAGACGCAGATCGTCTCGTCCGGCCCTTCGAAGCGGCCTATTATGAGCGTCTTAGGCGAGCGGGCGTAGCGAACGAGATCCTGCATGGGGTTCGGACCTTACTTGTCGAAGCGCATCATCTGCTGGCTGCCATCCACACTCGCGCTGGTACCGAACAGCGTGAAGGTTGCCGTGCGCACAATGAAGGGCAGGGTCAGAAGAAGCCCGCCCGCGACAATGCCGGCGAACACCATGCCCATGCGTGTTCCGGCATTCGGGTTACGCGTATGCTGATACCAGCCCCATATGGCTATGATGAACAATGCGCCCCCGACGATCCAGCAGACGCTGTTAAACCCCATCGCAGCCGCGTCATTGAAATGCCCCGTTGCGGTACGGGTTAGATCGTCGATCGCCTGGGCGTGAGCGTGAGGCGTGCCAAGCAACAGCGTCGCGGCGGCGATAACACCAAGCTGCAGGTGCGAGGGGCACAGAAGAGTTCGAAAGAGACGCGTCGGGAATGTCTTGATCATGAGAGATAGGACTTTCTTTGAGAGGTTAGTGACCCTGGATCGCCCAGGTGCCGATCTGGCTGACTTTTTCAATGTTCATCATCAGGATGGATCCGATGAGTGCCGTGATGTTCATGCCTGTCGATGAGTCGTTCCTGCCTTGCGCCCTGTCGATCTGACGTTTGACCGCCAGAAACGCGATAAGCCCGCCATAGCTGATGAAATAGGGATCGAAGACATCGATCATGGCTCTCATCAGCGAGGTCGGACCCTGAGATACAGCCTGATTGAATGCGGCAGCGTCGAAGCTATAGGCCGCGACACCGCCGTCCTGACCTTGTGTGAGCGAGGCCGTCGTCGAAAAACCAAATGACCTGTTCAGAACATTGAGAAACTGGGGGAAGGACAGAAGAGTACCCGAGCCGAGGAAAAGGATCTCAGGCGCAAAGCCCCTGGTCACCAGACCGTTTTGCAGCGTGGCGCGGCCGTAGAATCCCCAGATGGCCGAGATCATCATGGAGCCGCCGACGATGTAGCAGAGCGTCGGCAGCAACCAGCCGAGCGCGTTGCCCAGCGATGCGCAAAAGGAGAGGATGCCGACCATGACTAGTGGATCACGCCATGCTCGGTGACGACCTCCCAACTCTCGCCGACCTGCCGCAACTCACGGATGGCACCCCATCCCGCCAGATGATCGTCGCCGGGGGCTTCGACGCCGGCCGGATGAATCATGCGGCCCTGTCCGTCGGGGCCGGCAATCAGAGCAATCGTGGGTGATCCGGAGAGGACGTGATACGGGTGACGCGGCACGGAAGGCGGGGAAGCCGGCTTGCTGACCGAAGAAGGCTGCACGGGTGGGACAGCAGGGCTCGCGCGATGCACCGTTGCTGCCGCAGGAGCGACCGGCGATGCTGCGGGTGCAAGAGGCTGGACGGCCGGGTCGATTGCCGGATGAGCCTGTAAGTTGTTATCGATGCGGTCGACACGATGACGAATCTCGCCGAGCGCGCCATTTACAGTGCCGAAGCTTGTCGCGCTCTGAGTGACAAGGGTTGTCAGTGCCTGTTTTGTTTCCGACAGGTCAGCACTGATTTTCTCGTTCTGTGCTTTAACTGCAGCAATCTGACGTGCGAGATCAAGAATGATCGACGTTTGGCTATCTGCAGTGAGAGCCGTAGGCATGCTGTGTCCTGCCAGATCGCCGGCCTGGGAAGCCCCGGTATGTGATGTGTCCTGTTGGTCTGAAGCAGGATCGGCAACGCCGGAAACCGCTGCAGTTTTCGGCGCTACTCCCTGATCCGGGCTGTGGGGCGACGCTGAGGGCAACCCGGGTCCCGAAGCAAAGGCAAACTGTCCGGATGCAGGTTTTGCAGTGCTGGTGGAGGCGGGCGTTGATACGACGTGGTCGTTAACGAAGGGTACCATGACACCATGCTGTGTCACGATCTTGAGGCCGATATAGCCTCCCCCGGCAATCACTGCGCCTCCGATGAGAAGGATGGGTAGTGACAGGTTGCTAATGCGCCTGCGCGTGCCCTGCGCATTTGGTCCAATCATGCGCATCTTGCTTGTGCGTCGTGCGGCTTCTTCCTCTTCCTGCGTGATTTCCTCAAGAACGGGATCAGCATAGGCGCCCGCGCGCTGAGGGGTGCGAAGCTGCGTGACTTTACGCTCGTTCTGCTCGCTGGACTGAGCTGCGGCCATGATGCGGTCCTTTCCTTTCGATGACCGCATGATACCCGAGCGCAATGTGAGCGCGGTGCAAGGCTTCTGAAATCAGGGGGCGTAGACAGGCTCGAGGAAAACAATCCCGACCGATGCGCCCTGTTCGAGCTTGGACGTAGCTTTTTGTGGTGTCTGCTTTTGCAGGAACTGGCCCAGACTTTGTCCCACAGCCCCACCCGCCATGCCAAGCTGTTGAGGCAGCGTGTAATGAGTGAAGGATGTGAGGCCTAACCCTGCCGTATAAGTCTGGGTGTTGTTGTTCTGCAGCGCTGTGCCCAGGCCTTGAACGAACGCGGCCGCGGCTGGCAGGGCAACACGTGTCATGAGATGCTCATTGACCTCGGTTGCAACGCCGGCCTCACCGCTGTCTGGTGCGACGACAAACGCATTGACGGAGATGGGCGCGCTATCGTCGATCATCAGCTTCTGTATCTTGATGACCAGGAGATCGCTCTCCATTGTGAACGAGCCTGTCATACGCGCGCCGGTAAACGGGCCACTATCGGCTTGCAGCAGCACGCTCTGATTGAGGTCGCTGTTCACCGTCAGGACAGCGTGCCCGATGATGCCACGACCACCACGAAGCAACATCGTGCGCTTGCTGATACCTGATGCTGTGTCCTGTGTTGCAAAGGACGAGTTTTTACCTCCCGTTTGCGTCTGGGATGCCTCGAACCCGCCTGAACCTGACCCAGCCGCTCGGCCGGATGCTGTATTTCCTCCTGCGGGGAGGGTGACGTTCAGGCTTGCGGGACGACCGCCCCATAATGCGAAGAGCTCTGCTTTTTGCGTGTCCGATAATGTCCCAGGGCGCGGCGGGCGAGGAGGTGATGCGCCTGGCTCCGCAAACCCGACCGGTTTTACCGGCCTCTGCGGCGAGGATGTCGAGGCCGGATCCGGGTCGACAGGCCCGGGCGCGGTGGCCGATTTCTGAGGTTTGGCTGCTGTATCCGGCTGAGGGTTTTCTGCAGACTTGCTGGCTTCCTGCATAGGCGTATCGCCCAGTTCGCCTCCGCCTTGCGCGGGGGCTGAGCTGCCCTGTAATGCACTTGCGTAGGAACTATGAGTACGCCGCGCCTTCTCAGCAGCAGCCTTATCGGCATCGCGGTTTGTCTTGTCCATTACCGCCGAATTGTTTTCGCCCCCTGCAGGTACTGGCATCTGCGGCAGAGACAGAGCGGTTGATCGTGGTGCCTCTACATGCCGCCCACCCGAAAACAGGTAGGTCGCGGCGACCCCGAATACGAGAAATCCTGCGGCCCAGGGCGCGAGCCTGCGCGCACCGAGGGTGCTTTGCGTGAAGTTAGTCGGAAGACGAGGAGATGACTGCTCCGTCGAATGCTCGGAAGAGTTGCTGTCGCTCACGGCCCTTCTTCTCCAAGAGAAATACCGGTGAGTTGCCCGTTCACCGTCATTAGCAGGCGCGAAGTGTCGCGTAGCACATAGGCTGTTACGCCATATTCGGTCTCATGCGCGGTAGGGGCTGGTGAATCGAGCGCATATCGCGTCCGGAGCAAAACCTGTCCACGGTATCGCCAGGCACGTAAATCGTCAGCGCTGACGCCGGTTACTGTAAGAGGTGTGGCCTGTTCGGGAGGGACACCATCAAGCAATGCGTTGAGCCACGGTACGCCTGTCTCAGGCGCGTCCGCCTCCAGAACGGGCAGATCCTGCGCTTTGGGGCCGCGCTCCTTGACGCGCACCGTCATCTGCCCGTCATAGACACCGGGGCCTGCAATAATGACGAAATAAATAGGTTGCTTCGCCTTTTCCAAGCTGATCAGCACACCGCCGCGAGGATAACGCGAAAGAGGCGTGAGCTGCACGACGTTCGAACCGGCAACAGGGACACAGGCATTGATGCCAATGGCGCGGATGGCAGCGTTCTCCCCCGCGCCGCGGCTGTCGCAATCGGCTGTCTTGTTCGTCATCAGGTTCCATGCAATCGGCCAAGGTTGACCCGTACTGTCAAGAAAGGTCAGCGATGACGGATAGCCTTGCGCTAAACGTATGATATTGGTCTGACCGCCAGGCTGCATGGTCACAGTTACCGACCGGGATTGCGGTATGGCCATGCGATAGGGGTCATCGATGCCGTCTTTGAGCCGTTCGCCTTGATCATACTGGTCAAAAGCCTCTTTGAGTGCGCCAGGTAGCGCAGGAAGGTTCTGGTACATCGGATCCAGGGGCTTTTGCTGGCTCTCCTGCTGCGCGTGCGCGGGGAAGAGGGATCCTGCGAATAAGAGAACCGATATTGTCAATAATCGGTACGCGCGCAGATCAACCATCGCGATCTGAAAGGGGCGCATTGAGTTCGGTAATCTCCAGGCCATCCGGGTGTTCGGGGTCGTTCGTCTTCCGTACTGTTACGTGAATGGAAAGGAGATTATTTTTGGAACCACTTTCATTTTCGAAGCGAAGGTCCATTGGAAAATCCACTTTCCAGAAATAGACACCGTTGCGCGTGCCTTTACTGCGCACCGAAGCCGCTGCACGCGGTGTGGCAGTCAAAAAGACCCGCCTGTCCTTGATGTACTGGATGTTTCCAGCCCCCTGAAAGGACTGTCCCCAGGCATTCCAGGCTGGCGGCGCGAAAGCTGCGCTCGAGGCGTCCAGTTGCTTCTCAATATGGACGAAATCGAGCGTATAGAGCGTTGTTACCTTCTCCACTGCCCAATTCGTTACCTGAGCGTCCGTAAAATACGGCTGGTCTGTCACGAGGAGCTCGCGCGGCTTGTTGAACCCGTCATGATATATGTATTTGACGCGAGGCGGGTTCGTCACGAGCAGAATGATCGCAATCGTCTCAAGCACGAGCAGGCTGCCAAGAATAAGCGCAGCCAATATGCCCCAACGCGAGAGCTTTTGCAGAAATGCAGGATCGAGCAGAAGACGGTCGATCGCCTTGGCGGAACCGCGCATCTCAGTGGAACCTTGCAATACGCTTGGCTCTGTCCTTCGAATAATGAAGACGTCTTTTGTCCTTTTTTTGGACAAACCAGCGCATGCCGTTATCTGAGTCTTCCTTCACTACAATCTGGTCGGCGATAGCGTGACATATCGGGTGGTCAAGCGGACTGGGAAACTCGACAGCGTTGATCAGTGTGATCCCATGTCGAGGCGGAAGGCCAGCCCGATTTGCCCGCTCTCTTACTGCGCCTGGTGTAGTGCCGATCAGCGTCGCGATAAGCGACGCAGTGAAGCTGCGCTTCCAGAGTTCGGCTAGCATATCAAGACTGTCGTTGGACCACGATATGCGGCTTCCGCGCGTCTGGAACAGGGATCTTATCTGGTCAAACGGACAAGCTCTTTCGACAAGCAAGTTGGTGAGAGTCGGCGTACCCGTCAGGGCACCTCTAGCGGATTTGCCGCGCAACGGGCGGCGCACACCGAGCTGACGCGCCTTGGCGCGAACAGACCCTACCGAGCGTCCGAGCTTATCAGCAATCTCGCGTGATGGCATTTTTGTTGGATAGAGAAGCTGGACAGTTTTTTCGTCTGTGAGAGTCCAGAGACGCCGCCGCGTTCGCGAGGGGATATAGGACGGCGATGCCTTCCACTCGTCTTCGGTCTGGTACAGCCATGTCTGATAGGCGAGCTGCGTGCGCTCAGCTGTGAAATTGTTTGTAACCATCGAAAACGAGGTGGCCGAGGCAGTCCCTGTAAGCACCGGACATCCTTCCGTTCATAATATCCAACCAATTCAATCGTTAGAGAGGCTATACCGAGTTTTCACGCAAGCGTTATTTTTGCGTTATAGAGCGCGTGTGACTCGTTAGTGACGAAATATATCTCATTTTTGTCACGTCTTTCTGCGCCGAAACAGGGACTTAGATTCGATGTCGAATCGAGACCTGCGCTGAGCGCATGACAAAGAAAAATTCGCGCATAGCTCTTTTTCCCGTCTTTTCTGCCTTAAGTGACAATTAGGTAATGGAACTAAAGCTTGCACTGCCGAATTGTTTTTTTTTTGACGGCGCTCACATCGCGTTGACGAAAGATAAATGGGACATTGATGGAGGTCCCACATTTGCCTGACGAAGTCGCTTCTGAGCCTGACGCTGCTGCCGTAGAGCAGAAGTTCTGGCTTACACCCGATCATGTGAGTGATGTTCTGGACCGCATCAGAGACAACCTCACTCCGCTGACTGGCGACATGATATCAGGGGCGCGGCTCCCCGGAGCCGAGCGGCAGTGACTATTCGTCGATCATCATGCGGTAAACGCCATTTGGCCGCATACCTTCTCGGTCTTATGCTGGTCGCGGCGTCACAAGAAGCGCATGCCGGTGATGCAAGCGATGCAGGATGCCAGGCTCTTGTGAATGCAGCCGCGACAGGTATGGCCAATCAGATCAAGGCGGATGACCAGACAATCAGGCAGCCGCAATCGATTTCGAAATTTACATGTCTTGGCGACATCTTCGGCGGTGTCGGGCTCAACGTCATGACGAATGGTCTTGATATCGGGGCTCTCGCCCAGTCCGCGATTGGTAAGGTCTGCACCCAGCTCGCCTCAGCCTGGGATAACCTCAAAGGCTCCGCGCAATGCGGCATGACGGTGACAGGACTGAACACGAATTTCGGTCTTGGATCGCTGGGCAGTGGCAATTTCTGCCCGTCGCTGAATTTCGGCGGCGGTGACGCTTTGATCAATGCTGGCACCAACACGAATGGATCAAGCTCCTGGGATGCGCAGGGCTCTACCCAATTGCCCACGGGTTACGAGCTGGATCTGGCTGGCCCGTCCACGGGCTACTCGCATTTGCAGGGGAACTGAGCCATGGGTCGTCTATTTCGGCTGCGAAATTACGTGGCGCTCGGCGTTGCCTTCCAGATCGGAACCTTTTTTGCGCCCAGGCCTGCTTACGCCTTTTTTGATTCGGTTGCGATCGTCAGCGCGATCACCGCACTACAGAGTGCCATGAATACCGCAGTCTCCACCGCGAAGAACGTACTTAATAATTCGTTGGGATTGATTAACACGGGTCTTGGAGACGGGTTTGGGCAACTGAGTAAACTCTCGATTGCCAGCATTACCGCAGACCAGAAAATCGCCGACGCCAATAACATTGTACAGGCGCAGATCCAGCGTGACGAACGTAACGCCCAAGTGCGTGACCAGCACGCCGTTAATCGCCAGGACTGCCTCAATCTGCAGGATGGGGCGGCCACAGTCGTCGCAGCACGTTCCGGTGAGCAATTCTCGGCGGCTCTCGATGGAGGAAAGAACCGCCGAACAGACGCACGTCAGGGAACGCCCTCCTGGACTGGATCGGGACAGGCAACACAGGCCGCTAACAACCACCATTTCTCAAAATACTGCAACGACGCCGAGGCCGAAGCAGGATTATGCAGCGCCGCATCTGATGCGCTGGTTAATGCTGACCAGCATGCAATCAGCCTGCTGGGGCCGTCAGTCTATGCCGATCAGGACGGGATCAATCAGGCCAATGACTACGCTCAGGGACTGATCGAACCCGTTGCGCCTCCCGCGCTACGCGGCGATGCCATTCGCTCTCCCCAGGGACAGAGCCTTCTACCCGAGCGACGCGCTTACGGTGCCGCTCTCTCCCTCGCTCATTTTGTCGTCGATGATGTCCAGGGCTGGCGTGCGCCAACCGTGACACTCTCGGCCGCTCAGCGTGCTGAGGCCACCAGGGAGGGTCGCACGGATACTGAAAAGGGATCCGAACTCGAGGCGCTCGAACTGGACATCAACCGCAAGCTCGGCGGCACGGACTGGCAGGGCGATCTGCAGGCCATGCCCAGTGATAAATCCGTGCTGATCCAGATCGCCCTGCTCGATGCCCAGCGCAATCAGATCATGCTCGCCCAACTCAAGATGCAGCAGGCACAGGCCATGATGCAGGCTGCCCAGCTTTCCACCATGGAGCGCGACCGCCTTGCACACGTCACGCCCATGACCGTCCCGACCCCAACGAACTGAAAGACAGCGCGATGTCCGAGACACAATCGATGTTCGCCTCCCTCCTTGAGCATCTGGATGGCCAGCAGAAAGCACTCCCTGCTTCTCAACGTGGGCTCGATAGCCGTCTTACCGAGTTGCGGCAAAATCTGGCACAGGATCCCTCGCTCGAGAACAATGCGCGGTTTCAGGTCGGTGTTGCCTGGTTGCTGCAGGACTGGAAGCAGATGAGCGGCACCGGGCAGCAGCCTTGGCTGCCACCGCGGGAGGCAGCCATGATGCAAAGTCTCAAGGTCAATTTGCCGGGGCTGGAAAACGAAGACGTTAAGGCTCTCCTGCGCAATTCAGAGGGATTGACCGATCAGAAGCTGCTCGCTGAGCTGCGTAACGAAGCCCTTCGCATTGCCGAACTCCCTCCAGGAGAGCAACTGGCTCTCGCGATCATCAAGAACATTGCCGTGCTCGACTACCGCATGCAACAGGCAGGCGTGGGGACGACGCAGCCGCAAGCTCTCCCGGTGCAAGTACCATCTCCTGACCCCGTTCAGACGTCGATGCGCGAGCAGGAAAAGGACCGACACCGGCCTTCAACGCAAGATCTGGAAACGCCACCTCCCTCCTATGAACCCGGAGAGGCTCCCGGCCTGCCGATGCAAGGAGCACCAGAACAAGGTGCACGCGAAGCGAGGGGTCAGGCAGTGAACCTGAGCCCCGAACAGCCGCAGGCGGAGCCGCCGAAAACGGATACGTCCTCCCAAGAGGGCGACGCGAAGATGCGACGCGAGGATCAAGACGCGGCTCGGCGTGCGCAGAACGAAAGGCCGATTGAGGAGAAGATAAGCGACCCAGCCCCGGCAAGCCCTAAATCACCAGTGTCAGCCTCGACAATCCCCAAAAGCGAAAAAGGGCAAGGGCCAACTATGCCTGCCAATACACCAGCAGTAGGTAGCTTGCTTCCCTCGCAAGCACCGCAGGCCCCAAAGCCCGAGCGCACCGGACCGGGCGTGGTCGAGAAAATCGTGGAAGTGAGCAAAGGTCTCGGACAGTCTTATACGAACTGGGCAGATCGCAAGGGGAGCGAACGCGACCAGAAACGCATGACAGAGCTTGCGGCCAAAGTGGACGAGGCGGCGCAGAAGGTCGACGACAATATCTCCGCCTTCCGTACGACAGGCGCGTCCTTCTTCGGTGATTTGGAAAAAGTCGTACAGCGCGACGGCAAGACGCATAAGGAAGTCATTGCTGGCATGCATGAGAAGGGACCCTATGCCCGCCTGCGTCAGCAATTCGACAAAGCACTTGCCGATAACCCGATGCTTGCCGAGCAGCACGCGACACTGAAATCCTCCCTGAATAACCTCAACAATCGCGTGCGGAACCTGAACCTCGAGGCGCGACAGGTCGACATGCAGGACTCTCCAGTGGTTACGGAGTCAAACAAAAAGCTCAGTCCGGTCGCTGACAGGCTGGAGAAGCTTCCCTCAAGCGAACCGGGAGCAAACATGCTCGAACGCGCCGGTAATTTCGTCGTCGGGATTGTCGAGAACGTCCGCCGTTTTTTGGACCAACTGCGGGGAAAGGAGGCAGGGCGTGAGCGCGATAATTCGCCCTCTATGTCGCGCTGATCCTCTGCTCCCCGATCGACCTGTTTGTTGAGAGACACACCATGAACCTGCCTGTCGCCCGGTTGCGCTTTTGGCTCTCGTTATTGCTTGCGGTTGCACCCTTGCTCGGTGCGGGCTTTGCGCAGGCGCAGACCACGAGCTCATCGCCGACTTGGTCGTCCTTTGATCCTGGATCGGATTGGTCCGCGACGGTTCTGGACGGGCTTTTCCCAGCGAGTGGGACGCAGGGCTCGGTCATGGGAACGATGCTTGGGTATATCTCGAGCGTCGTTATCTTCTTCTGGGTCTTCTGGTTTTCCTATGCGAGTATCATGCAGGTGCATCGCACGGCTGAAACGGGGAAATTGCGATCGGCCCATTTCAATGCCTGGGCGCCTATCAAGATCGTCTGGTCCGCAGTGCTACTGCTTCCCGTCGATAACGGGTACACGTTGGGACAAGATCTCCTTCTGCGGGGATCGCGCATCTCCCTGGGCATCGCCACCCAGGGTGCCACGATTGTTGAAAACAGGATTGGGCCGGCAGCTTTGCCCATAGCCGCACCGGTGATGCCAGGCACACAGTCCATTGTCCTTGCTGTGATGGAAAGCGAACTTTGCCGGGCGCTGATCAATCAGGCATCGAACACGGCTTCAGGCAGTCAGCTCGTGCCGCAGCCGCAATTCAGCAGCAATGGTGCGCAGGTCAGCGTAAGCTGGTCTCTGGCCGAGGGCGACAGCGTCGGGTCGAGTGTTTGCGGCAGCCTCAGCCTGGAAATCCCCCTATCCTACGCACAGTCCGCAACGTCCATGACGAATCCTGTCGGGGCAATCGACTGGACCCAGTATGCCCAGGATAGACAGAAATCACTGGAGACACTGGTTCAGAATGTTCGTGTCCCGATGGAACAGATCGCGACCAATCTCTGGAGCACGCGACAAATGTCTGCGCTGCGGGCAATGGATGCGGTTCTGACTGCGAATACGGTGAGCTACCGCGCAAGCATCACTCAGGCGTCAGCGGCAGAAATTGCCCGCATACGAAGCGCCTATGACAGCACCGATAAATCAGGAACCGGCTCGGGGATAGCGGCGATGTCAGGTCTTGGATGGACCGGGCTGGGAGCTTATTACCTGCAGATCGGCAGACTTAACGGCGAGGTACTCTCGCTCGCAGCCCTTTCGCCAAACGTCGAGAAACCGAGCTGGGAGGGCATGGGATCGGCGCTGCACCAGGATTTGGGCGGAATAATCGATGCGATCCATCGCTATGAAACGATCGAGAGCAGTCGGGCCTGGCTCGCAGACGATAAATCAGCGCCTGATAGTGTTCCTTCTCTTTACCCTGACAGTGCAATTCAGACAGCCAGTCCGGCCGATCCTTATAGCCTACTAACAAAAGTGATACAGACAGCTGGGGTCAATCGTCGGCTTCTGGCAGGCGCGCTTAACTACGTCGCTGCGCCGAGCAGCGGGTCTGGCGCAACCGACCCACTGGCTGGACTGATCGGGCTTGGACATCTTCTTATCCATATCGGCCTTGGTATCATCGCGGCAAGCGCGATAGCCGCCAATCCGACAGCGAGTTTCACAGCAGCGGCTGGCGAAGCCTTGACGGGCAATGTGGGTGGCGCTGTCGTGCAAGTTGCCTCCACCCCATTCTCAGGCGTCGTGCAGTCGCTTCTGGGCCCCCTGTTTACGGCTGCGGCCGGTCTCATAGCTCCTGGAATTGCACTGGCGTTCATCTTGCCAATGATGCCGTATTTCTACTGGATTGCCGGTGTTGCGGGCTGGTACCTCATCGTCATTGAGGCCGTGATAGGCGTTCCGTTTTGGGCTCTGGCCCATCTCACTTTCGCAGGTGACGGCATCCACGGTCGGGGTATTCGTGGTTACGAAATTCTGTTTTCGATCCTGTTTCGTCCTCTGCTCATGATCACAGGTTTTCTGGTCAGCTATCCCCTGTTCCAGGCAGTCTCATGGTTATTGCTTAAGACTTTTACGATTGCAGCATCTTTCGTATTCGATGCGGGCTATCTGGTCACCAACCTGATCGGTGTGATCGTTCTCACTTGTATGTTCGTGTCGGCCGAGATCGCCTGGGCGGGGATCTGCTTCAGGATGATCAACACATTGCCTCATCATGTGGTTGCTCTTGCAAACATGACGTCGATTGGGCGTTTGAACAGTGACGAAGTGGTTGGCAAGACGTCTCCGGACGCTCAGCATCAGGCTATCAAGGGGGCGGCCAAACTCGCTGGTGATATAGCTGGAGGCGGGGGGAAGAAACAGATCGACAACCACGGATCGCAACAGCTAGATTCCACTACGCAAGCAATGTTGCGCGATAGCGGACCAATAGGAGAATAGGATCATGTCTCTTGACGTGATGGATTATTCACGGCTTGGCGATATCAGCCGTGGTATTCAAAGGCTTAATCAAAGCCTGCGGACTCAAGGCAGTGCTGCGACCGTGCCGGTCGAAACCTACAACCAGTTGTTCGCCCGTTACGAGGAGCTGCGTGCTCAATTGGACGCTGCTCTAGCTACTTCAGCGCATTGGGAGAGGGAAGCTAGGAAAATGGAGGAAAGCAACAAACAGTGGATTGCCTATGCTGATAAGCAAGAAGCGAAAGCAGAAATGGCGGAGAAAAAATATCTTCGTACCTTGGCACCCGGACACAATGCCAGCTGAAGTAGCCGTCGTGCGTCGATCTATTTGGTTGTTGAGCTTTCTTTCGTCGCTCACAGGATGCGTCGCTCCAAATGTCGCTGCTCCAGGATCAATCCACGGTCCTAAAGCGCCCTACGTAGCCAATCGGAACTATGATCCCTACGCCGCATATGGGTCCGCCCCCGTCATCTGGAGGCCGTCAGTAGCGACGAGGGCCGGCACCATCATCAAGCCAACAGACCCGACCGATCAGGCTGAGCGCCCTGATTACGAGCACGCGCCCTGGTCCATCGAACGTAAAGCCGCGCAGGCCGGTACGTTCTGATATCGAGCGCCGTCCCGCTCATACGCAAAGCCATAAAAACCTTGGAATAGCGGTAAGTCTGTACTAGGGTTTTTCCTGTCCCCGACGCGGGGGCGCTCCGCCCGGGTGCTTGCAACACCACGAGCGAAGCTAACGCCGACAGAGACTGTACCTCATGACGACGCTGATCGCTTTCCAAACATGGACTCGAGTTGCGCGCAAGCCCCTTGCGCGCGTGGATTGTTCGACCCCCTGATTCCCCGCCACTGTTTCTATGGCCGGGGAGCGGTTCAACCGCTCCCGAGCGCGTGGCTACGCGCCCCGGACGGTTTTCGCCGATCTCGGAATCGATGCCTTATTCCGTTTCCCAGGGGCAGACGAGGTCTTCATCAAATCATCGGAGAAGCGCTATATGGCGCGGGGAAGAAGCATGATCGCTCAACCAGGGAGGATCGTCGAACCGGTCGGAAGCGACGACATGACGCCGGAGCTCTGGGACAGGCTTTTATCGAGGGATCAGTGAATTGTGCCTTTCAGGTACTGCATGACGCGTCAGCTATCGTGCTGGAACGCGCGATCGCCATCTCTCAGTGCGGCCATAAATTCTGAGCGTCCGACAAAAAGGCCGTAAAACTTCCTTGATGCCCGCGCGCACGCCAGTTGGTATAGCTTTGCACAAGGCCTTGCAGACCAAGGGCGCCAGATATCAAGGCTGTCTCGAAGCTGGGCAGACTCATGATTGACCAGGCTGCAGAGAGTATATGGTCAAACCACCATGCCCAGACTCCTGTACTCAGCAGCATGAAGAGCAGCGCCCATTTCCGGCTGATGCGTCGCTGCTGCATGGTTTCTGCGTCGTCGATTACCAGACCAAAACGCTCAGTGTCTGACTGAACCAACGAGATGTCCTTGAGGATCGCCCGCGCCTGACGCAACATCATTACAGGGCGGAGGAACGGCAGAACAAGCGGTCGGACGACCGCAAATACAAAGGAGGCCTTCGCGCCCCCCCATAGGCCGGGCCGCTTCATGAAGCGATTGCCTTTAGGAAGGCTTCGAGATCGTCTGGCAATCCTGCTTGTGTATGGGGGTGGCCGTTATGGTCGCGCCAGACAAGGGTCGGTGTGCCGCGGATCGAAACTGCATGCGCGGCCGCCATGTTCGAGACGAGCTGTGCCGACACCGTTGGATCGGTCGGCGTGTCGAGCGCGCTTTTTTCTCCTGTCATGATCTGCTGCCAGGCATCCCCCATTTTCTGCGGACCAGCAGAAATCAGCATGTCAGCGGCAGGCGTGCTGCGGTTTCCGTTTTCGTAGTCATTGATGGCGATTGGAACGAGTGCGACCTGTATGCGACCAGACCGTATCGCGCCCTGCAGGTTTTGCATTGCCTGCTGCGAATAGGGGCAGAGCGGGTCAATAACCATGTAAACGCGCGGTGCGCCCTCGCGCCCGACAAGTCCGTAATCGGCGGCTGCCAGGCGCGCGACAGGATCAACCGAGCCACCACCTTTCCCGAGATCCCCGGCAGTCGACTTGGATGGCGTCCAGGTAACAGTCGGGATTACTCCCGGAATGGTTGCGACCTGATCGCGTGTGACATTCCGCCCGGCTTCATCCCACATGACACCACCTATTTCCGCGGTGCCGTCTGGCGTCAGATAGAACACCCGAAACTGCTTTCCATTCTGCGCAAAGACGCCCTGCAGTCCATGGGAGACCCCCAGATCGCGTAACTCCGCGCCATGGCTTGCCAGTCTTTGCAGGGCGGCGCTCGACTGGATGGCTCCAGGCGATAGGAGAGGGGGCAGAGCGCCGCTTTGCGCAGGGATATGCGCGAGTGCGGGGGGTGCAGCGCATTGCTGCGCCCGGACTGGCAGGGGAAAAAACAAGACTGTCAGGCCGATGATCTGAAGTGCGCGCATGGGGTTGATCCTCCTGGGATCAGTATGACCCTGCCCAATGTGAGCGCGCGTACGCGCTAACGGTGTTCGCGCTCACATCACATGAAACTACGTTTTGGGATGTCCACCCCGGATGGAGACCACATGATGATAAGACGTTACGCCGGCGCGATGAGCTTTGTTGTCGTGGCAATGATGGGTGCGATTGCGCACGCCCAGACTTTCGCCCCTGAGCAGCTCGATCGGATGGCAAAAGAGCGCCAGAAGGAAATCGGGCCACGCGATTGGGGCCGACCGCCGCCAGTCACACACGAGACCTATGTTAAACGGTCCCTGCCTGTTGCGGTCGAATGCAAAAGTCCCCGCAGGGATTTCGAGCCGCTTTATGCCGAGCCCAATCTGAATTCAGCGCGGGTTGGCGCGGCTGCTCCTCAGATCGCTGTCACTTCTGTCACTGTTAAAGGATGGCGGAAGGTTCTACGGGTCGGTGACAGTTTCGCCTGGATACCTGATGCGGATGTTATCCCGTACCAGCCTCTGGTTCCCGGCAATACGACACGCTGCGTTGTTGCGGGCGAGGCAGCGAACGGGATGATCCTGTTCGACCATCCCGTAAAGTGACAGTCATGGGCGGCAGGGGAATTATAGGGCGAGCTGGCTATATCGCCCTTCTGGCGACGAGCTATCCTTCCATCTGTCTTGCCGTGCCGCCCCAAATCGTTCCCGAAATTGGCGAACTCGGCACACCGAGCTTTTCATTCCCCGGTAGCACATCATCGCAATCCTCAACGAGTGCATCGTCCTCGTCAGGGTATAGCGGAGCGTGGGGAACAGGGGATGCCTACAGCACCATGCTTTCGCAAAGTTACGGTGCAGCCGCACTTGCGGCAGCGCAAGCTCAGGGGATCAATCCCGATACACTCGCTGCATTCGGCCAGATCGAGAGTCACTTCTCCAATGTCGGGAATTCATCATCAAGCGCGAGTGGTGTGTGGCAGGTTACGGATGGCACGTGGAACGAGTACGCGTCGAAACTCGGACTAACCGGGGCTGATCGCTCTGACCCGGCCGTGCAGGCGAAAGTGGCCAGCGCGATCATCGACGACTACGCAAGCTCTGTCAGTCAGGTAACAGGAACTCCTGCGACAGGCACCCAAGTCTATGGGGCTTATATGTTTGGTACAAAGGCCGGAGCGGAAATCGCTGCAGCAACGGATTCACAAACACCGTTGAGCCAGTTCGTGTCCAGCAACGCTTTAGCGGCGAATAATATGACGGGCTGGACCGTCGGGCAGTATTATAGCACGGTCGCTCAGCGCATGGGCTCCGGAGCGTCGGAGGCGGTGACGAATGGTTAGACCGCCCTTTTTTGCGAGATTCCCAGACGACGTCAGCCACAACGCAGGTGTCCTATGCGCGTCTTACCGTCCGGTTGTTGAGCGATGCGTCACACCTTATCGCGTCAGCGTGCAATTCCGCGACAAGATAGGGGGACAAACACCGGCTCCGCCCCGCAAAAACAGGGCAGTACGAGGCAAGGCAAGCCATCCACAAGGCCGTCCTCCCTCTGCGCTTCTGGCCGGATGGGGGTTATGCCTCGGACTGATCTGTGCCTTCGCAGACGGGTTTCTTACGGCGGATCAGATGGGACCGGTATTCGCGTGGCTCAGTTATCACCTGCCGTTCTCTGTGGGGGTAGGGCTCCTTTCCTTCCTCAGGACGCACTGGCCCCTGCCGCATTTCCACTGGATGCCTTCGATCTGGATCAGCATTGGGCTGGTGACCGCGCTGCTCGGCAAAGTAGCTTTGCTGCCTGCGCTCCGACTGGCACGCCTGGCCGGCCCGCGTGCAACGAAAACCCTGTCTATTCTTGCCTGTGTCGCCGGCATGGCGGGGGCAGCAACTCTTGTGTCGGGGAGTGGATTGAACACGGCGGCGTCCGCGCGTCACGCGCTCACATCACACCAGCCCATACTGGGCTGATCCACGGTGATGCAGAGAGTGAAGCGAGGCGCAGCCATGCGCGCCCACCGGGCCTGGAGATAGAACCTCATGAACATACCATTCGACATAGACGAAGCGGTTTCCAGCCGGGCACGCCAGGCAGCCAACCCCGGTTCCAATGAGGGCGGTATTGCTGTCGATCGTCTGCGTAGTGTGATCGAACGCGTCGAGCGCCTGGAGGAAGAGCGCAAGGCACTCGCCGGCGACATCAAGGATATCTTCAGTGAAGCCAAGTCCGCGGGATTTGACGTTCATACGATCAAGAACATCATCAAGCTCCGCAAGAAGGAACCAAACGAAATCGAGGAGCAGGAGACGCTGCTCGACATCTACCGACGTGCCCTGGGAATGTGAGACGCTGAATCGTGGATAGTCTCATCCTGAAGCCTGGCCCCTCAGTGCAGATATTGCCCGGTATCAGCCCGGAGATGTCTCTTCTGAATGCCGCCAAGTTCCCGGACGTGAACGGAAAATTTCGTTCCCTGCACGTTTCCGACTTGTTCGGCGAAACAATCTGCCGCAATTTCGACGGTTACTGCCACCGGACCGTTTTGGGCCGTCTGGCGAGTCGAGGAAAAGAACCACCATGACCTGACCCCCAGACGCCAAAAACCCCGCCTCCCCCGGTTTGCGAGACCGGAAGAGCCAGGGTTCATGACAGATCGGAGATCTGGTTGGAGGCCACAGCTAATTAAGGCCCCCATCTAGCGATGCTCCTTCCCGAAACGCAAGAGGTTTTTTTGCGAACGGGAGAGATTTGTCTGAACGACCAGCCGGGAAGCGGTTCACGCAACCACTTTTCGATGGATGTTGAACCATGGAGTTCACCCCTCCCTTTGCAGGGCAGGACGGGTCGTACCGGCCCGGACGGCGGCGGCTGAGTGCGGCCATGCTGGAAGCCGAAGCCGAGCTGACACAGGAGCCCGCCGATTATCCGGCGCGTCGCGAGGTCCTCGGGCTGCTCAAATCACTGCGTGGCGCCCTGCCTGTGTCGTCGGCGGCCGCCAATACGCTGATCGTGATGATCGAGCACACCAGGGCGGAAGACTGGACGGCAATGGAGACGCCTTTCGTCTACGCGCATAACGAGACGCTTCTGAACTGGACCGGGGTGTCGCTCGCAACGCTGCGACGTCATATCCGCGAGCTTGCAGATGCCCGGTTCCTGGTGGCCCAGGACGGCCGCAACGGACAGCGTGGCAAGAGGTGGCAGGGAACAGAGTCCCAGCGGACAGGGTTCAATCTGGCTTCGCTACGGTATCGCTGGACGGAACTCGTTGCTCTCAGCCGTTCGGAGACGCGCCGACGGGAGGAACTGAGCTTCCTGCGTCAGGAAATCGCCTCGCTCAATGAGCAGGTGCGCCTCCTGTCCGACGCACTCGATCAGCCTGCAATTATGGCTGAAGCACGCCGTCTCATGCGCTTGCGTCTTATGGTGAATGAACCGGCCAGACTGCACGCACTGCACGGACAGATGGCTGCGCATCTTGCGGCTCTTGAAACCATCCGGGCGCAGCAGGAAACAGCTGTGGATAACGTCACATCCACCTCGTCGGAAACGAGGGAATTGAGACCCATGGGTGCGCAAAATGAGACCCACTATACAAATACAAAAGACAATCTATCTCTTAAGAAAGTAGTCACCGTAGCGGCTTGCAGCCGCGATCGCATTGAAGCAATGCGGCGTGAGCCGTCAGAAGATCATCTCGAAAGCTCTCGTCCCGGACGTGAGAACGCTTTGCGAGGATTCAAGGGAACCGCTCAGTTCTATCTGGCAATCTGCTCTTCGCTTCGCGAGATCTGCCCAACTGCGAGACCAACCGTCGAGCAGCTGATCGAGGCGGCTGAGTATCTTTCGGGACAGATTGGCGTGTCCTATCACGCCTGGGCACAAGGTTGCACCGTACTCGGCCGACTGCAGGCAGCTGTTGCCGTGATCGTCATGGCGTCACGCCTCGAAAGACAGGCCGTGATCCATGCCCGCGATGCCTATTTCAGGGCTCTGGTCGAGCGCGGTACGCAGAATGCGCTCTTTCTGGACCGGAGCCTTTATGCGCTGCGCGATGTTCGAAACCGCGAAGAAGCAATGACTTGTCCGCACCCGGCAGCGCGTCACGATATCAGCAGCACATCCGGACAGCGGATCGGCCGATGACACCCGCCAGTACCCTGATTGATAGCCGCATCAGGGGGCTTATGTCTCTTCCGGGAACGCCGCGTCACCGAGTGCTTCGCGGCGCAACAGTTCCTTCTCGACCGCCTCACGCACGAAATCGGTACGGTCTTCCTTCTCGCGCAGCACCTTTGCGATGCGCTCGAATGTGCCGGTCGGAAAGCGGGCGTGCATGTTTTCAGCCCAGAGTGGAGGTCGTCCCATTCAACAAGCTTAAAGCACCGCGCCGATTGGACCAAGATATTTCTGATATCACTTATTGACGAGAATAAGTGATATCATTTATAGAAAGTCATATCAGATATCCCGGGAGACGCGGCGACCGCGAGGACACGCTGGCCGAAAAGGTTTTCTGAAAGATTAACGATTTTGGCGAGGAATACCTCATGTCTCATCGCGCTGCCTTTCTGACGCTCATGGCGTCTTGTCTCGCTCTTACAGCCTGCGGCAGCTCTACGCCTGCGCCCGAGCCTGTTCTTCTCAGCCAGTTCAATGCGAATACGGATCGCTTCGATATCGTAAGTACAGTCGGTCGGGCTGATGGTACGATCCAGAAGAATGGTCGCCCCTGCGACATCTACAGGATCTATACGACTGGCCTGACCTCGGGCGGACGGGCTGCCATGAAGGCAGGCGAAGTTCTGACCAGTGTCGCTACACTCGGACTGGCCCAGGTCATCTGGGCTCCAGTCAAGGCTGGAACACGCCCCCAGCTTCATACCGTTCTGTTTTGTTATGGCTCGACGGACAAACTGGTCGATATCTACGATACCGATCCGACCAGTTCGCATGAGCAGGATCATATGATCCTCAACAGGGAAGCCTATAGCCAGCCCGTTGCTCTTGCCGTACCAACCGGTCCCGTCCAGGCGGCAACGCCGCTGATCCAGGGGGTAGCCACAGCGAGCGTACCGGGTGTCACTGTCGTTACGGATGCGCCCGTCGTTACAGCAGCCGGTGCCCCGGTAATTCATGAAAAGGCAATTACGCCTCTGGCTCCTGCGGAATCAGGGACAATCAGCCTTGATACCGTATCGCGCGAAGCAACAGATGGCAGAAAGACCATCTCAACCGGCAAGGCTGCCATATCGGCAGAGGCTTCATCGGATGATCTGAACAATATCAGCGCCACCAAGGCTGCTACAGCGAACGCCGTTCTGAAATCGGGACCAGTATGACGTGCTCTGAGGCGACCGCGAGGTGTTTCGCCTCGATGCCTCAACCTGACCGGAATGCACTGCCGATATAATCCGTCTTCTACACTCGAGGAGTGGGTGTGATCTTTTCAGTTCGACTCACTCCTGCTGCATTTTTTTTAGGAGAGGGTCTTACCGGTCCAGAAAACCGAACCATAAACTGGTGGGGCGAGCATTGGCCCCGGCAGGAATGAAATCCTGCTCAACCCACCTTATGGAGACGTAACCATGTCATATACAGTCACAATCAAAGCGCCAGTCACCGGTCCACTCAAAAGCGCTACGGGAGCAACGCATTATGCCAGAAATCGTGCGGCAAAAGCAGCGTTGAATATTCTGGCGGAGGGGGAATGGCTCTGCAGGGACTGGTATGCAGATGAGCTGGAATTCCATTATTGCGGCGAAGGATTTTCCCTGCGGGATCAGTTGCGTGTTTTCCTGAGCCAGGGATTCACGTTAGACGACATAGGCTGCGGTCGTCATTGTACCCAGCATAACCTAATATCTCTCATCCGTGCCAAATTGGAGTACAAGGCTACTCCGGGTAAGGCATCGCTCACCTGATAAACACCAACTAAAACCTGAATCGGTCGACAGCATATGATCGCCGATTGCTGCGTAATCAGCGCAGCATATTTTTATATCCGCAGCCTTGTATTATCGAAAATTACGGGCTTTGACGGGCTCGCTTCCTCTGAGCAGATCCGTCCTGTCCTCCGGCTCGCGCATGACGACGTGAATGACGTCGCCCTCTTTCTGCAGCGTGCCGTGGCACACCATGAGATGGGCCGAGACCAGTGGCCGACGCCAGGCCTCGCGCACGGATTTCCAGACAATCAGATTGGCAATGCCTGTTTCATCCTCGAGCGTTATGAACATGGTGCCATGCGCCGTACCGGGTCGCTGTCGCATCAGCACAAGTCCCGCAATCGAGATCCGCGCTCCATCCCGCAGGCTGGCCAGATCGCCGCACCGCTTCATGCCCTCGCGCTCGAATAACGGACGCAGGAACGAGACCGGATGCGCCTCGAGGCTCAGACCCGTCATGCGATAATCCTCATGTACCGCGTCACGTGCGGGCAGGGCAGGAAGGGTCACATCGGGCTCAACCACCTCCGGCTCAATGAAATTGCGCCCGCGATCGGCCGCCGCAAAAAGCGGGAGCGGCGCTGTATCGAGACCTTTGACTGCCCAGAGCGCGGCGCGGCGATCCAGACCGAATGACGCAAAGGCATTGGCATTGCCCAGCGCCTCAAGCGCCTGCAGCGGAATATCGCCGCGACGCCACACATCGTCGATGCTCTCATAGAGCGGCATGCGTGCCGCGATCAGCGCGGCCGCATCCCTGTTTGCCAGACCGCGCACCAGGCGAAGCCCGAGGCGCAAAGCCAGTCCCCTGTTCTGGTTTGAGGCGGGTTTTGCTGATCTTTCCAGCGTGCAGTCCCAGCGCGACGCATTGACGCAGACGGGGCGGATCTCGACACCATGGGCGCGCGCATCCTGAACAATCTGGGCCGGTGCATAAAAGCCCATGGGCTGGGAATTGAGCAGGGCGGCGCAGAACACGTCCGGGTAGTGGCACTTCATCCAGGACGACGCATAGGCAATAAGCGCAAAGCTCGCCGCATGGCTTTCGGGAAAGCCGTAGGACCCGAACCCTTCCAGCCGGGAGAACGTCTCCTCGGCAAACGCAGCCGTATAGCCCTCGCGCTGCATGCCGGTGATGAGTTTCTCGCGAAAGGGAGAAACACCGCCCGTCATCTTGAAGGTCGCCATGGCACGACGCAGCTGATCGGCCTCACCCGGTGAAAAGCCCGCGCAATGGATGGCCACCTGCATCGCCTGCTCCTGGAAGAGCGGCACGCCAAGGGTCTTGCCGAGAATGTTCTCAAGCGTGGCTGTCGGATAGGTTACGGGCTCGATTTTTGCGCGCCTGCGCAGATAGGGATGCACCATATCCCCCTGGATAGGGCCAGGGCGCACGATCGCGACCTGAATGACCAGATCATAGAAGGTTGTCGGCTTCATGCGTGGCAGCATGGCCATCTGGGCGCGGCTCTCGATCTGGAACGTGCCAAGCGTGTCGGCGCGCTGGATCATCCTGTAGGTCTCGGGATCCTCAGCCGGTACAGAGGCCAGATCCATGTTCAGGCGATAATGCTTGTTCATGAGTTCAAAACCGCGCTGCAGACAGCCCAGCATGCCCAGGCCCAGCACATCGACCTTCATGAAACAGAGCGCGTCGATATCGTCCTTGTCCCAGGTGATGATCTGCCGTCCTTCCATCGCGGCCGGCTGCAATGGCACGAGCTCGTCGAGGCGATCCTGGGTGAGCACAAAACCGCCGGGATGGGTGCCAAGCTGACGCGGAAAACCGAGAAGCTGGCGCGCCATGTGGAGTGTGAGCGCGAGACGCCGATCCTTCGGGTTGAGGCCTGTTTCAATCAGACGCTCGCGGCAGATCTGCGGATCGTCCAGACAGGACGCGATATGGCGCGAAAGCTGGCCGGTCACGTCATCGGGCAGGCCGAGTACCATGCCGACTTCGCGCAGGGCGCCTTTGGGCTGGAAGCGCTGGACTGTTGCGCAGAGTGCTGCCCGATGACGGCCGTAATGGCTGTAGATCCACTGGATGATCTCTTCACGACGGTCGCTTTCGAAATCCACATCGATATCGGGCGGCTCCTTGCGGTCTTCGGAGATGAACCGCTCGAAAAGCAGGCCAGAGCGGACAGGATCGATGCTGGTGATACGCAGCACATAACAGATCGCCGAATTGGCGGCAGACCCCCGTCCCTGACAGGCAATGCCCAGCGAGCGGGCATGCTGGACGATCGTGTTTACCGTCAGGAAATAGGGCGCATAGCCCAGCCGTTCGATCAGGATGAGCTCATGTCTGATCTGCTCACGGACCGTTTCCGGTGTGCCGGCCGGATAGCGCCGGGGCAGGGCGTTCTGCACCAGACGCGCGAGAGTCTCCTGTGGGCTTTCCCCCTCGATCGTCGCCTCGCTCGGATATTGATAACGCAGATCGTCCAGCGAGAAGCGGCACAGATCGGCAATCCTGCTCTGGTTTGTCAGGGCCTCGGGGAAGGCGGAAAAAAGACTGCGCTGCTCGTCAGGGCCACGCAGGACAAGATCCGGGCAGGCCATGCGCTCGGGGCCAAGCGCATCGAGGGTGGTGTTCGTGTGGATTGCAGTCAGTACATCGAGCAGTAGGTGACGTTTGGGATCGTGCAGCCGGACATCGCCGGTCATGACGGTCGCGATCCCTGTCTGCGCGCCCAGCGCCTGCAAGCCATGCAGCCGGCGCCAGGCATAAGGCTCGCGCCGATAGACAAGACCAAGATAGCGTTTGCCGCTATCGGGCGAAACATCGCAAAGCGTTCCGATCTGACGTCGGATCGTTTCGGGTTCAATTCCTGGCTGCAGGATCAGAACCAGATGATCGGCCGCCTGTTCCAGATCCAACCAGTCGAGCGCGAAAACCCCACGCTCTCCCCGGTAATGGCCAAGGGTGAGCAGCTTGCACAACCATCCCCAGCCGGTACGGTCGATCGGATAGGCGAGCAGCACGCTGCCATCCGACAGGGTAAGGCGTGTTCCCGGTATCAGCCTGATCCCGCATTCCTTCGCCGCCCGATGCGCACGCACCACGCCCGAGATACCGTGCCAGTCGGCAAGACCGATCGTTCCGAAACCGAGATGTGCGGCCTGGGCCATCATTTCCTCGGGCAGACTGGCGCCCTGCAGGAAAGAGAAAGCCGAGAGCGTCCCCAGTTCGACGATCGGGGTCTGGGTCATGACCCGTCCTTGTCCCCGATCCGGCGATGCGGATGAGGGTGGCGGCTGCTATCGGGCGCGCCAGGTGCGGGACGACGCATGAGCACGAAGCCACAGCGCAGCAGATGCGCGACCAGACGCTCGGCGACCAGACGGGCCATAAGATCATCAGCGTCATGGACGCGTCGTCTGCCGTCATAGCGCAGGCCATGCGCAAGGGCTTCGGCCACATCCTCCACCTGCGCCGGAAACGGGACGTCGTCCTCTCTCATCAGAATATCCCCTGCAGATGCCACTGGCCCGAACCGGTCCAGTCATGGACACCATCTCCCAGGCGATACAGCCACAGGCGCTGTCCTTCCTGCGTTTCGATCGTCCAGTAATCACGCGTGATCCCGAATGCGGCCGGATCCTGCCACCAGGCCCCGGCAATCCGCTCCGGCCCCTCGGCGCAGATGATCCGGTGAAGCGCGCGGCCAAGCCGGAACTGACGGGGCGCTCCATCGGGGAGGAGGGCTGTTACCTCGATCGGGATGGCGCGATCGAGCAGAACGACCGGGCGGGGCGCATTCTCCGGCAAGCGCTTTCGTTCGACCGGTCCCTGAAGGCCGAGATACTGCGCGTCCTCCGGCCAGGCGGCATCGACCCGATATATCCGTGCGAGGGCAATCAGCCCTGGCGCATTGGCCAGGCGGTCAAGCAGTGTTGCCGGCCAGGTGCTGTGCGTCTCACCATAGCCAGGCAGGGCGGTCTCGTGCTGTCGGATCGACCCGGACTGCACGATAACGAGCTGCACCGCCTCGATGCCAAAACCGGGCTCGATCTGCGGAATCTGGTCGCAGAGCAGGCGGATCAGACGGGCGGGATCGCAGGTGGCGTCGGACGTGCCCACACGCACCGCCTGGATTGAGTTATCGACACGCGTACAAAGGAAATCGACCAACCTTGCCCCTTCTCCACGCTCAAGAAGCTGCGTACAGATATCGGGCACGAGCGCCTCGATCACTGTTGCGATCGCTTCTGCCGTGCCAATCGGCTCGAAGAGGGAACGGGCGCATTGCACACCGATACGTTCCTGCACGAATGACAGGGGCATGGGGCGCAGACCGGCAGCCTGATCGAGGCAGTCGAGAAAAGCGCTCCCGAAGCGCCTGGCCAAGGGCGCGCGTGGCAGATCGAAGCAGGCTCCTATTGTCTCCAGACCGAGGCGTTTGAGGCGCAGTGCCAGAGCCTCGTCGATTGGCAGGGATGTGCAGGGCAGGGTGCGCAGGGCTGCCTTATGAGCAGCAGGGGCAATGATCGCCGTCTGTCCCGAGCGGGCAATTGCGCGGGATGCGGCTGCGCTGTCGCTGATGCAGGCGAAGGCGTTGTGTCCAAAACTGCGCAAATCGGCGCAAAGCCGCTCGAGAAAGGCGGTTTCACCCCCGAACAGATGGGTGCAGCCCGATAAATCGACGAAAAGCCCATCCGGGATATCGGGAGCCACGAGGGGCGACATCCATAGTCCCCAGGCAGTAAGCCGGGCGAGCGCTTCGCAATCCTGTTCCCTGTCATGTTCGATGACGAGCAGATCCGGATCGAGCGCCCGTGCATGGGTGAGCGTCATGCCAGCCCTGATCCCGGCGTGGCAGGCAGACGCGTCGACCGCCGTTACAACGCGTCTGTTGCCCTCAGTGGCGTGCAGCACCAGCTTGCGCGAAGCCGGATAAAGTGCGCTGTCCCGGCGGCGCAGCTGTTCGGTCGGAAAGAAGGGCATCCAGAGAGCGAGGAAGCGGCTCATGGTCGGGGCAATCGAGGATCCAGCGTTTGGGCAGGCCCGCACGCAGTTTCAGGAGGTCGGCCGACAGACGGCGACGACCCGGAAGAGGCAGCGCAAGACCGGGTAACGGAACCGGGCGCGACGGCTGGGCGGTGATCTGCCATCTGGTGGCGCAGGCACAGGCCTCGTGAGCCGTACCAACCCCCGTCCTGCTCTGGCGCAGGATGAATCCGGTAGCGCCCGTCGCCTCGGCGGCCAGGTTGAGCCGGCGCGCTTCGGTCAGGGTAAGCGTGCGATCGGTCTCGACAACCAGGATCATGGGCTCTGCGTGACGCAGGATATCCTCGGCAACCGGCAAAAGACGATCTGCCACGAGTTCGAGGCAGAAGAGGCGTCGGCGCGCGAGGCCTACTGTATCAAGCCCTGCCCCGAAAAGCCGGGTGGGGCGTGTTGAAAGCCAGAAAACCGGGCGATCACTATGCGCCAGGCACGGCAGGAGAAAGGCGAGCGTGCTGCCGCGCTCGAGCGGGGAGGCGATCAGAAACTCATGCAGCGCGCCACCTGCCAGACCACCATTGAGATAATGGTCGATCGGATCATAGCCTGTCTCCAGGCGCAGATGGGCGTGATCTGTATGGTCGCGTCGCTCGATCTGCCGGATGCGTCTGCGCAGGGTGTCGAGTGCGGTGTTGTCCATGATGCTCCTCCTTTCAGTAAGGAACATAAGGAGAACATAAAGGGCAAATGCAAGTGAATTCTGGTGACAGGGAGTCAGTCCTGTGGATTTGTGGAGTGCCGCCAGGGCGGACACGGGCGCCCTATGGACAGGCTTTCACCCTGCCCACAGCGCGCCCGACACACCACAACCCCACAGGATCATGGGCAGGAGGTTTTTATCTTTTCTGATCTTAGAAAAAGGGCGGGATGATCGCCTGACGGATCAGGAGGGCTTGCGATAGAAAATCCCGAAGCGCTCGGCCAACTCTGCTTTTCGTTTTTGGAACGCTCTCTCTGCGTTTGCGCCTTCAGGGCCAAGGAGTGCGGGGAATTCCTGCAGGACTCCCCCGGTCTCGCTGTTCCAGACGGGGATAAACTCCATGCCCACGAGCCCGGCTTCTTCGACGCGCAATTTGAATGATTCTGTGCAGAAATAACGTAAATCATAGCCTAAAATGGTTGTCCGAAATACGGGTGGCGCTTCGAGGAGCATGGTTTCGTCGAAGATCCATTTATTGATGAAAATCCAGTATTTTCCTGTGTCGTCTCTTGTGCCCTCAACCCGATCCTGAATGACGCAATCGAGATATTGCGTGCAGTTGAACCAGGCATAGTCGCCATAGGGCGTCTTCACAGGCAGCATGTCAGCGCATTGGGCGATCTGATCGCGCAGGACCTCAACAGCATGGGGGGTAAAGGCTATGGCATTGGGCCCGAAGCCGACAATATCGGCCGGGACGAACCAGGAATCTATTCTGGTTTTGGGTGCGCTCCAAGAAGCGTTTATTTTTTTGCCCAGATGCGCTTTGACCCGGTCATTTTCGGCTCTTGATAGAAGACTTAGTTTACCTACGGGGCCTTCATGGGCAATCTGATAGACTGTAGTACTCATGGCTGGTTTCCATTCACGATCTTGCGCACGCCTTTTTCGACATTGCGCATGATTTCCTGAAAGACGATCGCGTTGGGGTCCTTGCTCTTGTAGGTCAGATTATCGCAGAAATTGCGCAGTGCATTCATGACAAGATTTCGCCCTGCTTTGAAGCCAACATCTCCATCACCCAGACGTTGGCTTTCGATTTTGGCAAGTTTATTAATGCAGGTGCTGATACAGGCAGGTTTTTACCTCTTTTCTGTCGTGCAGCTCATATCACGGCGTCACCGCTCACCCGGGCTCCCAGGGATTGAGCAAAACGACACCGGAGTGACGGAAATCAGCGATATTGCGGGTTACAACGGTCATTCCGTGGACGAGGGCCGTGGCTGCGATGAGTGTATCTCGCTCAGCACCAATCATGCGTGTGAAGCTGATCGCTCATGCGGTGTGACTGTATTTCCGCTTTCCCCTCAGTTTTCGTCTTATGGAGGCGATGCTGCTCGAGCGGAGTATAGTTGTCTCGTATTAGACGATACGTCGATGGAGCCTGAAGTTCGATGCGACCTATGCCCGCTCCCTGGGTAGCAAGCCAGCAAGGTCTGGCATCTGGACAAAGTCAGGATCATGATCCGTGGCGAGCCTCACAGGCTGTGGCGGGCAGTGGAGCAGGATGGGTATATTCTTGACGAGATCATCCAGATCCGTCGGAACACCAGAGCCGCAAGGCGCCTGCTGACCCGGCTTCTGAAACGGCAGGGTTTGCGCCCCATGCGGATGATCACCGACAAGCTGAAATCCTATGGGGCAGCCAGACGAGGGCTGAAGCTTACGGTGCGGCATCTCTCGCACAAGGGACTGAACAACCGGGCAGAGAACAGCCATCTCCCTCTACGAAAACGAGAGCGCATCATGCAGAAATTCCGCTCACCGGGCGGGTGTCAGCGCTTCGTCTCCGTCTTTTCCGCCATTCGCAATCTCTTCGTTCCGCCCGCCTCCGTCACCACAGCTCTATCCCGCCATATCCATTGGATCAGGGCTTTCGCTCAGTGGAGCAGCGCAACCGCTCTTGCCGCCTGATTTCAGCACAAACACAAGACGCTCGGCCATTCCCAGTTAACTTGACAGCACCGCATCTCCTCCACCAGACAAAACCTCAGGGGAAAGCGGAAGTAGAACCACACCGTACGAGCGATCAGTTCACGCTAAAAACGTTGCCGTTTTATAACTCGCAGATGACGCTCTCATCGCCCGCATCTATCACGCTTCAGTTGACGTTACATCACCTCTCAGATTATCGCCTGATGCAGCAATCTGAAAGCTTATAATTAGCGGCCCATCAAATACATCGGCAGGGTCTCCGAGATCTATGCAAGCACATCCGCTAGTCCATCGAGCATTACCGTCTTTTTCTATCTCTCGCCATCCTTGCAGGTTAGCCTCGTGCAAATGGTTGTCCAGTTTGTGAGTCTGCCTGCCAGAAAACAGATGGATTTCTCCGACCAGAACACCAAGCTGTCTTCGATCATCAACAAATGGTCCCACTGTATCAGCTGGACGTGAGACATTCGAGCGAAGCCAAACATTTTTGGCATATTTCGGTAGCATGAAAGTAACCCATTGGCCGTTGTGACGCAGTGGTTTGATGGACTGACCCGACGTTGTTTCAAGTTCTATACCAAAATCTGTGACAATTTTCCTTGAAGATGTAATAAATTCCGGGGCTAAATTCTTGGCCCGTTCAACTATCCGAGCAAATATCGGCTCCACGAAAGCCTGGTCTGTGCAAAGTGGGGCGACGGATTTCTGTTCCTGAGTTATTTCGAAGCCGATATTACATTTGGTTTCTGGGCTATTCAGGAACACATGACGGTTCCCTGTGTCTAGGTAGCTTTCAGAATGAGTCCCATTTGCCCATATAACTGAATGAGTTTCTGTCTCTATATGATAATAAGTATATTCTTCAGTATTTTGCTCGTAAGATATCGTATAACCATTAACCAGCATACGCACTGGCACAAAAGCATTGTCAATATACAAGCGATGTTCGCTTGTTACTAACAGATCCGTATGAGGTTCATTGTGAGCGAGGGCATTCTTTTTAATCCGTACAGGATGTTGACTCGTGTCGTTTGCAATTCTTTCTTGGGGTATTGCTACGGCTTTTCCAATCCACTTGATTCGTTGAGATATTTCAGTGCCGGTTACAGGGTTCCAGGTGCTGATGAAATCCCCGATATTAAGATTATCAACAGAAATTTCACCTCTCGGTGTTCTTATCATGGTACCTGCCAGATAACACACAGTTCCTGAAAAACTCAATGATCCCCAGGGTGCGATGGAGCCGGTAATCGTCTTATCGGGTGTCAGATTAAGTACGTTGCCCGGAATACGATAGTCTATTGCGGCACTATTGGTCCCACTAAGCCATATTTCTACATAAGTTGTGTCGGATGAGGAATCATACAGCTGCGTTATTTTTCTGGTTACACCGGACTGATTGTATTGAATGAATGTGACTGGCGTTCCTACGGGAGCGTTGAATATAAATACGTATCTGTTTCCCTGATATTCGGACCCATCGTTTGTTGCCCTTATATTAACGCCATTAGATCCAACGTTCACAGAGTAATATACATTCGTGTTCCACGTGCTTATTGGAAAAGAGGCTGTTCCTATATCAAAAAACTCTCCGTTAACATCATAGTTTTTTGTTGCTGCTACGAAGCTAACCACTCCATTTTCTCCTTTCGCAAGTAGTTCCTGAGAATGTTTTTTTTTTCGATTGAACAATCTTCGATATTTAGTTAGTTTCTAAAAACTATCCTATGAGAGAGAAATCCATGAGGATGCCTTCGTCACTCAATTGGAACTGCTGATTTACTAGGATTAATGGGATATTTTCATCTTGTAAGACAAGAGAGAAATCCATGAATGGTTAGTTTTACAAAAAAAATAACATATTTGAAGAAATACGAAATTTATGGAATCGACACTCAATATTGACATCTTGATACTGAAAATTTAACTAAATCATACAATTCGAACATCGATTTAGTTCAGTGGGATAAATAACCTCTAAAAGGAGAATTATAGTGGCCTTGAGCAGCCTAACCACACAGTCAGTTGGTCTACCAAAATCTGGAACATACAATGTAAAATATACTGTACTGGCTGATGCTCCTTACCAGCAGCATGCAACAAATGCGGCATTAACCACGATAACCTATAATACCAATGGTACGTTCACGCTTGGTGGTAAAACGTACACACCAACATATGTTATGAAGACGGCTATATCATCCTATAGCCCTTCATATCCCATGATGGTTATTAACGTAAACGGAACAAAATTTCTTATTGCTGACCCAAGTTTTGATTTGTCTCAATGGACATTTACAATGCCTTCAATGGTCGGACAGACTTCGATTGCCATCTCAAAAACAGGGGTGACGGGCGCTCAGGCATCTCTGTACAATACAAGCTTCGCCGCAGGGTCGAGTGGTTGGACGGGGATGTCCAGCTCGCCAGTAGCGCCTCCTCCGGATCCTGAGCCAAAGCCTACACCTACTGGCTATCTGCCTTCGACAATTGATAACGTGTACGTTTATACACTGAATACAGATGGTACCGTTGCAGCACAGAATAGCAACACGGCGATTGGTCCGTTGACAGCGCAATATGACGGAACGACCTGGAAATATGTGAACGCTCAGGGCGTCGCCGTGCTAACGGGACCAGGAACAACTACCGGCGTTTATCAGCTCGAGAACGGATTCATTTCCTACAACTCTTCCGGGCAATATGTACTCGTCAGCAATGATAAAATTACCGACCCTTCGAAGGTAAAATGGTCGAATGAGGCAGGTACAGTTCCGGGGACAGCTGGCTTTCCCACCTTTGCCGGAGAAAGTAGCATGCTGAAACTGCAAAACCTGGAAGGCACAGAGGTTATCTTCTATGAACGCATCAGTGGTGGGGTGACCAATAGTAGTGGCTATTACCTGAAAGATGGACATCTCAACATGCCATGCTTCCTTGCGGGGACCATGATACTTACAGCATCTGGCTACAAACCTGTCGAAGCTCTGGAATTGAGCGATGAAATCGCAATCTTCGCAGACTCTGAAGTCAAATGGTGTAAAATAAAGGCACTATCGACAGGTGTTTGTACAATCAATGATAGTTCCTATCCTGATCTCGCCGGTTACCCTGTCGTAATTACCCAAAATGCTTTGGGGCGAGGTGTACCTTTCAAAAATCTGCGGATCACCGCTGATCATGCAATCGAGATTGATGGTGAACTCTATCTTGCCCGAACTCTCGTGGACGGAGAAAAAATCTACTTCGATCAAACTGTTAAATCATACCCGTACTACCACATCGATCTCCATGACCATCATGTGATTGATGCTAATGGTGCAAGAGCCGAAAGCTACGGCGATAACGGGTACAGAAATATTTTCAACAATGCTGATATTCGCTTCAATAAGGAACATCCATTCGATAGTCCCATCAGTTTCCGGCCAGCCTGCCAAGATCCCTCGAAAATTCTTGCGACACGTCAGAAGCTAGACCTGAGACCGACCTCAGTAAAGCTACCGGCTTCGCTGGATTTCAAGCTGATGACAGACGAGGGTGAGGAACTCCCGGCGGAAACAGTCAATGGAACTTGTTGGAGTTTCGTAATCCCTCCGTATGTCGATACTGTCAGAATGGTTTCCGCAACGGCGCGTCCCTATGATGCAATAGGAACGCATGTTGATGACCGCCGCCGCCTGGGGTTGCTTGTCGATGACATCACATTAATTGAGTCGACGGGTATCGTAAAATATGACGAGCATCTCTCGAAGCGATACTGTCACGGGTGGTCCACATTGGACAACGCCTCTTGCCGCTGGACAGCAGGCAATGCACGTATTCATCTCAGCAGGAAAGACAGCACTGATACGGCTATTTTGACAATTAACGTGGTAAACAATTGTCTCAATCTCGGCAAATAGACCGCGATTGGTGTGCTTCCTTTTTTGTATCTTCTAGAAAGAAGGCCTCCTTATTTCTATGATCTGATGCTGACGTGATGGCAACGGTCCTGGGGGTATATTCCCGGAACCGTTGGTTGGCGAGTATAGAGGCTTGTGCACTATATTACCGCGTGTTGTTGTGCAGAAAATACGAAGAACTCATAAGGCGCTGTCACGTAAAGTGTGGCATGGTGGATCCGTGTGATGAGAGCCTCATCTGCGAACTACAAACGGCACAGGTTTGCGCGTGAATTGATCGCCCATGCGGTGTAGCTGTATAACCGCGTCCCGCTGGGTTTTCTTCTCGCAGGGGAGATGCTGCTTGAGCGGAGTATAGTCGTCTCGTATGAGACGATCCGTCGGTGGAGCCTGAAATTCGGCGCGACCTATGCTCGATCCCTGCGACGCAGGAAAGCCCGACCTGGTGATATCTGGCATCCGGACGAGGTGCGGATCGTGATCCGTGGCGAGCCTCACTGGCTGCGGAGGGTAGTGGATCAGGACGGGTATATTCTCGACGAGATCCTCCAGACACGACTGAACACCGGAGCCGCAAGGTGTCTCCTGACACAGCTTTTGAAACGGCAGGATTTGCGCCCCGGTCGCATGATAACCGACAAGCTGAAATCCTTTGGGGCTGCCATACAGAAACTGCACCTTTCCGTAAGGCATCTCTCGCATAAGGGGGAACAACCGGGCAGAGAACTGTCATCTGCCGCTACGAAAGCGCGAGCGCATCATGCAGAAGTTCCGCTCACCGGGCTGGTGTCAGCGCTTCGTCTCCGTCTTCTCCGCTATCCTTAATCTCTTCGTTCCGCCCACCTCCATCAACTCAGCTCTATCCCGACACATCCATCGGGTCAGAGCTTTAGATCAATGGAACAACGCAACCGCTCTCAGCGTCTGTATATTTTGACGTGCTCCTCTTTTTGTATCCGCTCAAAAGGAGAGTTCCCTTCTTTTATGAGATGATGGTGATATGATCGGGTGTCTTGCCACCAAGTGCGGACGCACGGTGTTATAATCTTGCTGCCAAGCAGCAAGAACCTACCGAGCGCAATCTAGGCTGCATTGACAAAAGACCGCATCCATAGCCCGGCGGCGGCGAGATTGAGAAAGCTTTCGAAAGACAGAACGCTCATGTCGTAGCGGGTGGCGATCCGGCATTACTGTTTGATCTTGCCAAACATACGTTCGATGCGGTTTTGGTCCCGATAGCGGCGATAGTCGGGATGCTCTGGCGCTTTGCGGTTCGAGCGTGGCGGGATGATCGGCAGGATATCCCTCATCAGCAGGCTCTGGCGGAAGCCGTCACCATCGTATCCTTTGTCTGCCAGCCATCCCCTCGACGTAGCGGCCGGGATCGCCATGAGCGGCTCGGCGCTGGTGTGGTCCGATGCCTCACCACCGGTCAGGATGAAACCGAGGGGGCGTCCCTGATTGTCTGCCCGGGCGTGGATTTTGCTTGTAAAACCGCCGCGTGATCGACCAAGAGCGTTCGCACGAGCCCACCCTTTTCCGCCCGCAGCCGAGTCGTGGCCTCGAACGCTGGTGCTATCGATCATGCACTGCCAGTCCTCGGTGAGGCCCAGATCGACCAGCGTCTGCAGCATTGCCTCCCATACGCCCTGCTCGGCCCAGCGACGGAAGCGGACATAGACCGAATTCCACCTGCCATAGCGCTCGTGCATGTCTCGCCAAGGGCAGCCGACGCGCAATACATAGAGCATGCTGTTCAGGAGACGGCGGCTGTCGCCCGCAGGCCTCGCCCACCGGCCTCGCTCAGGCGGCAACAGCGACCCAATCACGTCCCACTCTGCGTCCGATAGATCCCCACGATCCATGGCTGCCCCATAAAAAGCAGCCTTCAATCAGAATGCGGCCCCTCTGGATACCCCTTTTATCAACCCGACCTAATCCCGTGCTTGCGGCGCAAATCCGCAACCTTCAGACCCGCTTCCTGCTCTTTCAGGATGCCAATAATCTACTTCTTCCGGAAATCGACTACGCTTCATTCGTCTGTATTCTTCTCAATCGGACTCTACTTCAAAACGGTTACATTCACGGGAAGCACGTCAGAGTCAACTGGACGAACTGGTGGCCACCAGACGCATCCCTCGCCGGCCTTGCACCCATCACGCAATAATCTGGCACATGGCGGGGGAAAATTTTATTGATCGTCTCAGGGCACTGAAAGCCGATTGATCAAACCGGATACTCCATCGGCGGATCGTCTCGTACGAGGACACAATCCCGCGCTCGAACAGCATCTTCTTCACAAAACGAAAGCTCGCCGGGAAGCCGAATATAGACACACAGCATGGGCGATCAGTTCACTTGGAAACCGGTGCCGTTTGTAGCTCACACAGGACGCTTTTATTAGCTGACTCTACCATGCTCGACTTGACATGACAGCACTGCTTATACAGTTCACGGGCAGGTGGATAAATCGGTTTGACAAGATATGGTCCTGAAGCCAGTATCTCGAGACACAGGATACCGAAAGAATGGGTATTGCGATCCGGCAGCTCCAGCAAGGCGCGCCCGTCCGTCCAGCGTGCACCTGGTCCTTCGACATCATGCCACCCGGTAATCTGCCTGTCGGCCAGATGAGCCTCTATTTCCTGCGCCGCATTGGCCTCGAACAGGACAACCTTGCCTATGAGCACACCAAGGTAGCGACGATCATCGACAAAGGGGCCAATTGTATCAGATGGCTTGGATGCATTCGATTCTATCCAGACCGACCGGATCTTCGGCGGAAGATAGAAGGTTACCATGCCCGCACTGTAACGGTGTGGCCGGATAATGGTGTTTCTGCCTACTGTCAGTCTGATATGTGGATCAGCTTCGAGAGATTGGCCGGAGTTACCAGAAAGGTGTCCCATATCGACCGCACGTTCCTTGCACCATTTATGAATGGGCTCGACAAAAGAACGATCAACACACACTGATGCTGCAGGGCACAGATTTCTGCGGAGAGTATGGTAGTCGTCTGAGTTTCTTGTAGATGTAAAAGCACTTCTATTACCCGTATCGAGGTAACTCTCTGTCTGTATACCATTGGCAAAAATCACAGAATGATCTTCGACCTCAATATGATAATATGTGAAGTAACTGATGGAAATATCGTAAAATATACTTCCCCCGTTAACCAGCATTCTTGCCGGAACGAACTTCCCATTCATGTAAAGACAATGTTCTGGGGTAATAAGAAGATCCTGGTAAGG